>NJRL01001476.1:34755-45358 GCA_003063815.1 Aphaenogaster rudis
AACCCATATGACATTCGGCCCTGTCCACGAGGCGTTTCGCTGCTAGCGCCCGCTGCTAGCTTCACTACATTGTTTGAAATTAATTCAGGAAGTTTCTACACGATGGTCATCTACCTACTATATGCTTGAAAAATTCATGCAAGTAATCGATCATGTAAGTGCAGTTTTGATTAATCAGCGCAATTCTCCGCCCATGATATCCGCGTTTGAGGTAGCGACTGCTCAAGAAATACTCAAAATGTTAAAACCGTTCGAAACGATTACCACAGAAATATCTGGCGAAAAATATCCCACAATCAGCAAGGTCATTCCTATGATTTATTTACTACGTAGTAAAATAAATGAGCTAAATCCAGAATCTGACAATGGGAAACAATTTAAAAAGTATATTTTACAGGAAATTCATGCAAGATTCAATAATATCGAAAACAATGAGCATTGTGCAATTGCAATAATACTTGATCCACGATTACGTAAAATATACTTTGAAAGCCAATTGTCATGCTGTAATGCAATTCATAAAATTAATAACTTCCTTAAAAACATGACACAGAATGAACGAGAAAATGTTGAAAACCAAGCGAGTGTGCATACTGAAGTGGACCCAACTAGTTTGTGGAGTACCCACAGCTCATTAGTTACAAAAGCTAATAATCTGATTTCAGAAAATGGCTCTGGATCAGGCTTGCACAGTAAACTGAAAAATTATCTGAGCGAAGACATTCTGCCCTTAGAAACGAATCCGATAGAGTATTGGACTTTGCGAGAAAGTATTTGTTTGAACTTAAGCAAGATCGCTCTTAAGTATTTGTCCACTATAGCGACATCAGTTCCTTCGGAACGACTTTTCTCCCGTACTGGTAACATATTGTCAGATAATCGCAATCAACTGAAAGGCGATAAGCTTTCTAAATTATTATTTTTAAGTTCTCTAAGTATTGTAGATTGGCATCTTTCAGATTAAGTTACGTTTGTATCTGTCTTAAGAGTCTATTTTTTTGTTTACAAGTTTAATAGAAAATTGCAATATATAAAATATATTTAGTTTAAGTATCAGATGGTGCTTTCCATTTAGTGACACAAGTGGATACAAGTGTCATTCTGTCCTTATACTCATTAAATGCTAAGAAAGATAGAACGACGTTTGTGTCGGTGTCACTAAATGGAAAGCACTCAAAGTTAAGTGATAAACTCAGTAAGATTATAAGAATACGTATAACATTAATAATACGTATATGTATAACGCAGATATTGTAAGATTTGTAGGGTGCGTTCCACTTGGCGCTTACAACGCTCGCGAGCATCATTTGTTCTTGTTTAACATGTAATAAACAACAAGGATGAAATGATTCCAAAAGCGTTGTGAGCGCTAAGTGGAACGCAGCCCTAAGCTTATGTGATAAACGAAATATTGAAGACTGTGTAATACCAAAAAAAAACCTGAACTTATAAAATGTACAGTTATTGCGAGTATACATTTATGAAAAATAAACGATTAATATATATTAACAAAAATAGTTCTTGATATTTTGTATTTATGAGATATTGGTATTTGATATGTATAAAATTTTAATTATTTCAAATAATATTTAATATTCAGCAAATTTAATTAAAAATCGATTTTTGATGGATCGATCTTTTAGCAGTCGATTTTTTAGCAAATCAAACTTTGTGTTTTCGATCTAAATCGGTCCAAAAAATCGATTCTCCTGGCAGAATCGCCCATCCCTACTTCCAAGTAAAGATCGAGAAAGATATGAGCACAGACAAAATACAGATAAGGAGTCAGACAAGAAGACACCATCTCGCCCAAACTCTTTATCTTAGCAATGGAGGACATCTTCAAAACTCTCCCTTGGGAAAATAATGGTATAAGAATAGATGGCAACTACCTAAACCATCTAAGATTCGCCGATGATATAGCCATATAATTAGTAGCAACTTAAACGAATTAAAGGAAATGTTGGAAGAATTAAAAACTGCATCCAGCGAAGTTGGATTAAAAATGAACACAGGGAAAACCAAGTTTATGAGCCCGGACGGAGCGAGCTCACTCTCGATCGACGGCCAAACCATAGAAAAAGTAGACAAATATGTGTATTTAGGCCACGAAATGAAGCTCGGCAAAGAAGATCAGACGGCCGAGATCGACAGAAGAGTTCACATGACTTGGGCAGCATTTGGGAAACTAAGTTTTATCTTTAAAAACCCAGAAGTCCCTATTAACTTGAAAAGAAAAGTACACAATACATGCATACTACCGGTGATGTCATACGGGCTAGAAACTAGACCGCTAACCATCAAAAGCGCAAACAGACTGAGAACCATCCAAAGAGCAATAGAACGTGCAATGCTAGGAATCAGCCTAAGAGACCGACTATACAACGAGGAAATTAGGCGAAAATCAAAAGTACGCGACGTGATCCAGAATGTAACCGAGGCGAAGTGGAGGTGGGCGGGTCACGTGGCAAGGCAGCAGAACAACCGATGGACCAAAATAGTAATGCAATGGAGGCCACGAACGCACGGGCGAAGGGTAGGAAGACCACAGAAGAGATGGTTGGACGACATATACTGCAGGTGGGCAGAGGCTGGCAGCAACTAGCCCAAGACCGGAAGAAATGGAAAATAGAAGGGGAGGCCTACGTCAAAGAGTGGACACAAAAGGGCTGCTGAAGAAGAAGAACACAACATATGATTTAAAATAACATGTGTATAGATTATTATATTTACCTTTAGGAAGCAAAATGCATTTTTTTACCTCTGCCTCCTTTTTATGGACATTCTCTAAGTGTTTTGGGAGTTTGGCTTGTAACGTTTTGCAGTACATGCAAAAGTATTTTTTTCTTACTCCTTTCACTTTAGATTTAGGTACAATAAGATTTGTGTCATCACAACTTCCTTTTCCTTCATAACTATATTGTGAGGTATCAAGACTGTTTGTAATATTAGATTTTTCATTCTCATTAAAGAGAAATATATTAGAATCTTATCAGAGTTCTAGTTTACACCGAGCACTTGATACGCGTATCAAGTAGCGTATTTGAGCTGAACAGCCAATGATTAAACTAATTTACTAGTTATTTACTATTTGATACGCGTATCAAGTGCTCGGTGTAAACTAGGCAAGAGATGTGTTGGGATATGTTTAGCGTAAGTGAGACAAGTGAATAGTATATATATACATATATATATTATATACATACATACATATACAGGGTGAATCTTAATAGATGAACCAGCTTTTTACCTTATGAGACAGATTACCGATTGCATTTCTAATTGACTTACCGGTATAGATAGCAATGACCAAGATACACCGTACGAATTGCTGGCGTGAACGCGAAGTACCAGACACATTAGACACTATAATAAAATCACATTAATTGTAAGACTATTAGCTAATATATGAGCTAAACAGTAAAAATATGTACTCTTATGAAATAATTGGATAATTATATTTCTTTCATAAGAGATTTTGCCGCATATATTTTTGCATACATAAATATATAATAGCATCAATATATTAACCTTGTATAGTCTTTTACGACTTCCAGGTCTTATTTCGATATGTAGGACTCAAAAACAAAGATACGTTGAAGTCGTATTATGTAAGAGCACACGCGGATGTGAAAAATACATCAACGTGTGACCGTGCATAACATGTCAACAACAATCAATGTAAAATGTACTCGAAATGACTACCCTTTATCCTCTCACAAAGCGTAACTGTGCAACATTGCGCTACGTACCCGACGCAAGATTTGTGGACTTATTGCACAACAAGCTCGTATAATTCTGTCCTTCAAATCTTGAACGTTAAAGATGTATGTCAGACTTTAAAAGATAACAGCATTGCCATAATATTTTGCTAAGATGTTTAATAATGTATTTTGTTCCTACATATGAAATTTAAAGTCAAGTTACCGTATCTTTTTCAAGAAAATTATTATTATAACATCTGTAAGACGTAATATAGATGTCTTACAGACAGTTAGAATAATAATTTTCTTATATACCGGTAAGTATATAATAATTTGCTATCTATACCGGTAAGTCAATTAGAAGTGCAGTCGGTAATCTGTCTCATAGAGTAAAAAGCTGGTTCATCCATTAAGATTCACCTTGTATATATAAACATTAACGTATATATTTTTGTTGTATGTGCTTGCGTGACTTTGTGTGTTTATATTTTTTACTTTACATGATATTCATATATCTCATTAAATTAACATCGTTTCGAATCAACTTGCACCAGATTGTGCATATCAATATTGGAATATGTATATAAATGGGTTTTATTTTGTATCAATATTGGTATGCACAATTAACTGCGAATTGATTAAAAGGAAAGTTTATTTAATAAGATGCATAAATGGAACCTAAAATAAAAAATACGCACATTTTTTAAATATTTTCTGCACGAATACAAGATTAACAATAATAATAGGTTAAATAATATAAAATTAATAATAAAGATTATTAGAATTTATTTAATGAATAAGATTAAAAATATAAAATATTTTATTCACAAGCAATCAGAATTTGTTTTATTAGCCGATGTCTTTTTTCACACTAAGCGCTTGCTTAATAACCTATAGGCGGAGGATTCAATGACTCAACACTCAACCACATTCCAATCGGTTATTAAGTCCGCCGCCTATGCGTCCGCAAATACATAGCTTTCAGGCACATGTAATCTGGAGAATATATAAAGAAGCTATCAGTCTAGTATATTATAGATGTTTATGATCGGAACACGGCCATAGTTATATTATTTTCATATAATAGAAAGAACTATAAGTTAAATATAGATAGATCATAACGCTTGCTTTTTGTAAAAGTCCTAAATTTCATATAAATATATACATACAATGAAAATACCCGGAAGTATGTTCGCATACTTGGCTATAGACAATTTCTCTTACATCCATTCAAAATGAATCGTCCATAGCTAAGTTAGCTGATGAATTCCTGCTATCAGGAGATTGTATTGCAATGTAGCGTCTTCGCAAAATTTCCTGTAAATCATTGCATGGACTATTTTCACGTTTCGCCCGTATAGAATGTCCACCTGGAGACCTCGCAACGCAACTGGTCTTAATTTTATATTATTGATATCCTTCAGCATATCACCTGTCGATTTCTGTACATTTAATGGAATCTTTTTACGATCCTCAATTTTATGATCTTGCAAACTAGCTCTTCTGGCAATATGCGGTGTTGTGGGTGGCAAAAGTGGAAGCGGAAATGGTAGTGGTGGTGGTGGTGAAGGAGAAAGTGGCGGTGACATCGACAAAGATTTTATGTCATCTGCTCCATTGGGTAGAAACGCGACAGATGAATATTTGGACAGTTTATTATTTTTCACAATTGTTGAAATTTGTTCCCTAAAATCTTGTAACTCTTGCTCTAATGTGAGCAATCGTACTTCAGATCCAAAACTAATTGGCTCCAACAGATCTGGCCTTACAAAATATCCATTTGTATCAACATAATTGTTACTAGTTTCCTCATTAACTATTGAATTTGTCATCAAATGTAATGGTGTTACGCTGACATATATTTTTGGCGGAGGCTTCAATGGTAAAAAAGATCCAATTCTTCTTACAATACTTCTCTTTTTTCCATAATATTTAATATCACCCATCTGTATTATCAGCTGTTTTGTCATTCAGCAAAAGATTTTCAAAAAATGTGTTACACAAATTGGTTTTAGAAATATTTGGTTTAACATCTTGCTGATTGCTTTTTTCTGTAGATTCATCTAGAACTTTGTTAGGCATTACCTTGCGTCGCTCGTTGAGAACTCGGCGAGCGTTTCTCGGCGGCGCGCTCGGTCGCGTCCGCCGCCCGCCGTTCGGACGGATTCGGTGCGCGGCTCGCTGCCGATCGAAAGCGCGGAAGAGCCATGGTTGTCTCCGCTCACGTGCGTACGCGGCAAGAAGCGTTTATCGATAATCGCGTGCGTTCTTACAATAACGTTATAAAAGTGAGTGTTCACTCGATCTCGCCTCTTATGTTAGGACTTGTTAAATAAAATAAATTAAAGACAAGAGGAGAACTAAATTATTCCTCGCCCACAAAGACCGAAGCAATTTTCCGGTCAGATCGTGTGGGGACTCAGCGTCCATTACAAAACAAACTTCATTTCTTGACAAACTACAATCAATGTCAATGTCTTCTTTAATAAAACTTTCGATAGAACTTGAAGTATTATTTTCAAATCTATTCATTTTAAATGTATTTTTGGTATATCATTCATCAGGTTGTTTGCAATCTTTTCGAGATCCATATAACTTTTGCTAGATATTATCCATCCTTTGGTTTTTCTTCTTTTTGTACGCATTATTTTGTGTATGTATTTTTATTCTTACTCTAAAAATCTAAATTCCAAGATTATTGCTTTGCACTGCATAATTCATCAAGCTGTTCTTTGCGCAAAGCTTTCTGGCAATCTTAAGAATATCATGACAGCAGTTATGAAAACAGTTAATTATCTGCGCTCGCATTCGGCTTTACAACATCGTTTACTAAGAGCATTTTTGCAAGAATGTAAAAGCGAGTACATAGATTTGCTTGTTCACAATGATGTTCGCTGGCTAAGTAAAGGCAATGTATTGAACAGATTGATATGCTTAGGTACTACCAGAAATTTGCAGTTTTCTTGAGTCCAGAAATACTAACACCCGTATTCATAGTCCTTCCTCAAGGAATAAGGATTCCTTGTTTAGCTAAACCGGATTTCCTTATTGGCTAAACCGGCTAAACAAGGAATCCTTATTCCTTGAGGAAGGACTATAAATACGGGTGTACGACTGCTAATGAGTACTTCCAATTTTTGAGTGACATGGAGAACGTTGGTAAAATTTGTTTTTTGGGCGATGTGTTCTCTCATTTTAATGAACTGAACAAACATTTGCAAGGCAAAAATAAGGTTCTCTGCGATATGTAGGAAATAATAAAAGCATTCCAGCAGAAATTGCAGTTGTTCGAACACAATCTAAATTCAAAGGAACTGCTTCTCACTTTCCTTCATTGAAAACTCATATTGAAGGAAATCCTGATGAAGACATTGACATGGATACCTTTGTCAAGTTTTTACAAGAAGTGCAGATCGAATTTTCTTCAAGGTTTTCAGAATTTAGCCAAATCTCTGATTGCCTTAAAGAATCCGTTTTCTATGGAACCCAACGGTAACTGAGTTACACAAGCTATGCATCTTTTCAGTGGTTACATTGATAAAGCTAGGCTTCAGCTGGAAACTATTGAATTGCAGGAAAGCAGTCTATTGAAAGAAAGCTATCAAACAACACAGATAACCAAGTTTTGGACTAATATTTTGCCCAATGAAAGTTATCCTAATTTACGAAAGATAAGTTCTTTTGTATTGACAATGTTTGGATCAACTTATATTTGCGAAGCTGCATTCTCAAAAATGAATTACGTGAAAAGCAAGTTTCGAAACCGTCTAACTGACCGTCATCTTGAGGATTGTTTGATTGCTGCTACTACTAGTTACAACCCTGAATTTACCAAGTTGATCAAAGACAGCAAATCGCAATTCTCACATTAATTCTTATTTGGAAAAGAACAACATTCTTATTTGTAAAAAGAACAAAAAACCAAAAATAAAAAAACAAAACAAAAACAAAAATAGGTATTGTCATTGACCACCACCTGGTAGTTACTGGGTAATGCAAAGAGGGCAATAACTTGATATTAGTTTGGCCCGCGGACAACGGTTAAAATTCGAAATCTGGCCCCTCGGAGAAACTAGTTGGGCATCCCTGCTCTATGTGCATGAAATGTATGAATATTTTGGTAAGTATAATTAATTGTTTAGTAAATTAGTTACTAACGTATCATCACATGATGCATTCTAACCTGAACGATTAATTTTTATAATGTTAATTACCAATCTTATAATAATACTTAGATTAATATCTTATAATTTTATAATTTATTAAGCATTTTTAATAAATGTTACTGTAATTAATTTGCAATAAACGTTTGAAGTTTAAATCAGTAAAGGACTGCTAGTAAAAAAGTCAAAAACCTCAGTCATTAAGCAGCAAGTGCATGTAACTGATTGTCAGGTAAATGATTGTAATTACGCTGATAGCACGACCCATTGCTGCAAATTTAAAAAATGTTAGAAAAAAATAGAATAGAAGGATACAACTTTGGCTGCAAAAATATGGTGACCGCATAAAGCTTAAACAGGAACAAGCTCGAAAGGATGAAGAACAGCGCCAAAGAGAATATGAACAAAAACAATAATTATTAAATCACCAAGGATAATTAAGTTAAATAAAAGGATAACGAAGTTATTAGTTTATTAAGTACAAAATACAAAGATCTAGATCATTAGATAATACGTAATTTTAAGTTGTTTGCAATTTTGTACTTGTATCAATGTTAGTTCACTCTATTATTAAATAAATTTTGTTTAAAGTGTGTGATATTACGCAATAATTAATAGTTAATCGTATTTAATCCATAATAAAAAAATCCATGTGTACCAAGAAGTGAGCGTTTGCGGTCGAATATATCGTTGCGTATTGTTGCCGCTTTTCCGCGTGTCTGATTGGCGGTCTCGATGTGCTGCCGCGATCAAGATTGCGGCGAGTTTCGCGATGTGATGTGTCGTCGCGTAATATTTTAATTATTATTTATTGCACATATATTTATTGAGAATTAAGTAACGGTGAAGAAAGGCGCGCGCGTAGCGCGCGCTGCGTGCCAGTCCTTTCTAAAAAAGGCATGTTAAATCGATACTCGTCCTATATAAAAAAAGTCATGTCTACGCGAGAAGTGCGCGTTTGGAGTTGAAAAGTATCGATACGTATCGCACGAATTGTTGCCTCTTTTCCGCGTACGTGATTGGTTCTCTCGCAGCGCTTACTTCGTGAGCGGCTGTCATCGCATATATTTTGACAGTTATTATTATATTATGTGTATCGAGGGGTTAGTAATGTGATATTGCGATATAGTGTAATATTAATTGTGTCGTAGCACACGTGCGTGATAAAGATCTCTCTTTTCCTTTTGGATGCCTTCAAGATGCCTTTCAGATAAGTTTTATGAAATGTTCTTATTATAATCTACATTTTCATTTTAAAAGAATGATACTTTGTGTTATATGTTATTTTCAGTTAACGGTTTTTGTTTTTACGCTGCTAACGAATTGCTGAGGATTAAGATCGACTCAATTTTTCCACATAGACATAATCTGTATTTTTCATAACCTCTGTTTTTCATATCGTGCGCGGTTATTAGTATTTACTTGGCGCGAGACACTACCGTGTCTCTTGATTAATTAATTAATCAAAAGCACATACTTTAACGGAGAAATGAGTAAAGGCCGAAAAAATAAACCGAAAAAGAACCTCGCTGAAAAACGCCGTTAGAAGCAGAAGGTATGGTTATTCATTAATATTGATAATAAAATATATGAGGTTATGTGGTTTGCGCATGATAGAGTTAGACATAGTTTGTACACATTTGTGCCCTTTTAAAACAACACGTTTACTTTTCTTATTTATAGTTTGTACACATTTGTGCCCTTTTAAAATAACATGTTTAATTTTTTTTAATACTTAGTGGTGTAAATTTGAAAAACGTTTTGACATGAAATTGATAATTGTAGAAAAAGGTTGAATGCGATAGTATATAGAAGCTACATGGATATTATTTGGGAGAACAGGATTTTGGGAATTATTACAAAACGCAAGGAATAGTACCAGAAGATAAATGGGATGCGTTTATCAGCACTATAAGGACTAATCTGCCAGTTGCTTTCTGTTGCTTTATGAATTTTTATTCCAGTTTATGAAAGTTATTAACAAAGACGGTGATACAGGGGCCGGTTACATGGAATTATACATTGTTCAATGAAGAAGGTTATTCCTATAACATTATTATATATTTAGAATTAATTATATCTGGTCAGTTGCAACACGATGCAGACTTCTATCAATCTTTTATCGACCATCTTGAAATTCTGCCATTAGATTCGTATCTGAAGTTAATCTCATAATAATAATAATAATAATAATATCTACTCTAATATATTGATATATACTATACATACTCGTATATATTCTTTATTTTCTAGGAAGTTGAACCAATGTTATATAAGGAACTGATCATATTCACATTATAGCAATGATTAGCGCCTTTGGAACTCGTGTTAGAGATCGTTATATGGATAGGGGTGCAAGAACTGAAGTAACTCCCAATAATTTTCAGCAAGAATAAAGAATATCACAGTGCGCAGGACGATATAATAAGTGCATAGCTGGTATAGCATCTTCAGGAAAGATATGGGCAGCCGGTAAAAAATTTTTCATATATAAACATATACAAACATATATAAACCATACATGAACAGATATAAACGTCAAGATTCCCATAACTTTGGCGCCGTAATGTAAAGGTGATTTCCGAAGGGAATTTTAGCGGACAATACGGGAAAAATAATTAAAAAATTCTAGCATCAATAGTTTCCAAGATATAGCAATAATATGAATTATATGTAAATTTCAGACACTATTTATGTGTCGCGTGTCTGGAGAGCATTTAGGTGTGTACCTGCCTT
>NJRL01001477.1:0-20578 GCA_003063815.1 Aphaenogaster rudis
TATGATTTGGGGATGCAGAACCTGGTTCCCAGACTTAATAAGTGCTTAGACAATGGCGGTGACTATGTGAAAAAATAAAGTTATGTATATGTAAGTAATTCTTAGTAACAGTTTTGTAAATAAATATTTTAAAAAATTTTCAAGGCCTTTGTATCTTTACTTTCCGGACACGCCTCGTACGTTTAGGTCTGAAAAATCGACCAGAGAAATTAAATTACATATAGAATCGTTCGCTTGATTGCAGAGGACAGAGGCGAGAGCACTATGTACGCTAAACGTTGCGCAGCTTTCATTCTTTTCGTCGTGATAGTCGGCCTCGTGGACGCCACCGAAAATTACATGGATTACGGAGGTAAGTTACTCTTGTTCCACAAATCATTTATTATTTACTTGAAAAGGTGCTGTTAACACGCAGAATGATCGTGTGCATTTCTCAGTTTCTTTAAAATGAACAGTTATTTATTTTTTGATGGATGGAGTAAGTTTAATTTCAAGAAAGTTGTTGGATTTGATATGCATTGGTTTGGTATATATACATTGGTTTGTACTTTATATTGCATTGAATGTACTGCGTAACTCGTAAACTTGTACCATTTCCAAAATAAGCTCCTTACATTCTTATACTTTTTTATAACAACAACAATAAGAATAAGCTTCTTATACTTCAAAATTCATCATTCTGACAAATTCTTATAATGAATACCTCTCGCTTCGATGTAAACTCGTGTTTTTCCGAGCTATCCCCTCGTGCTATAAGTCTCATTAAAGTTTTACTCCTACCTGACATGATAACACGTTTTGTATTCCATTACCGGTAATGCCGCGTATCAACGCGAGACCGTCGTCAGCGCGTCTCCTACTACAATAATTAATGATCGCGAAGGATAGCTTATTAAGCCGTCGGCTTCTAGACCGTAGCAAAAAAATGTAAGTCTAATTAAACCTTCCATCGCATTGTACTCGTTAATATGACGGTTTTGTCCTGTTGTCGTCGTCGTATTTATGTGAGATTATCGTTATCAATTCACGTATATCCAGAGAATAATTTATTAATAATTCAAAAATAACTTTTATATTATAAGGTATACACAGGGTATCTCACAACTCGCGTGCATATTTTTATAATAACAGATTATTCGATATCTCTATATACCTATAGTAAATTTTTTTTTAAGAAAATGTTAAAATACATATATCAATAATTTTAAAATCATAAGCGACTCAAGATTGAAAAACTTATCGCGAAATTTTAGACAGATTTTAGATAGAAGTTCAATTTTTCTTAATAAAAAAAATTATAAAATAAAATAGAAAAGAATTAATAATTTCACGACTTTTGTTATAAAGAGTTTATCACAAATTAATAACAATTAATATAAAATGTTATTAATGTATAGATATTTACCTTTCAATATTATCAATAAATCGAGCGATTTAGTTCGAGAACATTTAAATGATAAGCTTTGTTCATTTAAATGAACAAGTCCCATCTCGAAAAAAGAAACAAGGTCTAAATAATTCTATGTCCAAGGGGAAATATAACATCGTTAACACTTAGAAAAATTAAAACATTATTTTTAAATGCAGAGTCAATATTCACAAATCCTCCCATTAGTTAATGAAGATAATTTTATATTACGATGAATAATTACGGCGCTTGATACAAAACGCAGTTGATCCAGGATGATTAGGGATTATGTAGTATTTTCACTGCAAGATATAGACTTCGTTATCGTAATTCTGATTCGATCATATTGCTCGTCCTACGTGTCACTTATTTTATCGTTGTCTCTAATCGCATTACGATGAATAATTACGGTGCTCAATACGAAACGCAGTTGATCCAGGATGATTAGGAATTATGTAGTATTTTCGCCAAAGCATAGACTTCATTATCGTAAATCCGATGCGATCATATTGAACGTCCTACATGTCACTTTTATCGTTGCCTCTAATCGCGCGTGCGATCGGTCAAATCTCTCTCCATTCAATAATCTCTCGTAAGAGGGTCGCGTTCTATCATATGGCCTCTCTCTCTCTCTCTCTCTCTCTCTCTCTCTCTGAGTAGAGTGCCAAAATGACCTTGTCACAACATCGCTGTTTCGGGCGAGTTATCTGTTAGGGTCCTTTTGCCATAAGCGTTTCATCAATACGTTCCACTCGTGCACGAACGAATTCCAGTACGTGGTTCTCCCGCAAACCGCAAAAGCGTTCAGTCGAGCGTCACAAACATCGATGTCAGCTCCACTTGCTGTAGTTGGTACACATTTCGATAGACCTTTTTTTTTCTCTCTCAATCTTCCTTCTCGAGACGAGATGTCCTCGTAATTTCGATGTATTATTAAATCGTCTGAAACTGCACGGAAGGGTTAGGGAAGCTATTAGCGAAGCAAGCAGGCAATTTAGCTTCATAGAGATAGTAAAATTTAATATAACGTAATCCGCATTATAACGCGAAAGGCGACGCAGCGTTATGATAGTCAACAGGTGCATCGGACAACCCCATCTACATTCAAACCCGCGCTCCGTTAGTTTCGTTTTTCTTTATAGAACAAGTAATTCGCGTTTTGCGTAAAGGTCAAAACACCGCAATCGCAATATACCCTTTCCTCGTATTTTACGATTTTTTTTTGCAAGGAACTAGGTTTATCCGATCGATTGTGCACGAGCTGCGGTTTTGAATAAAAAAAAAACCGCACCAACATGTTTCACATCATCGCGCGTCCTCGAATTTTACCACGCAAGTTTTTCATAGAGTTGAAAGGTGCCTATTCAATCGGAAAATGGTTCCCTGTTTGCCTTTGTGGGATACTGAAACATGCAGGAAAATTCTATCGTCTGTGTTCTTGCAAGGTCGACACATTGTATCTACTACTATGTTATAATAAAAAAGAACGCTTTTATTTATTGGTGAACTAGCCAGGTTTATCGAACCATTATTTGAAAATTCAAAGAGATATGTAACATCTGCTTCGAATCTCTTTTGTTTCCAGCATCCCCAATCATAAATACATATTCTCTTGTAATTTGAGAACGCGTGTTCTTATAATGTTCAGTAATTTAATAAAATGTAACAATATAAATAATAAAAATACAATTTTTTTCAATTTATTTTCGTATTTTGTGTAAACGACAGTACGCAACGGCATAAAATATAGTCCTATCAAGCGCTTTATGACTGAACATAGTTGAGCTTTCATAGTTTTTAAAAATGTTTAAAGAACAGCTGCTATCTATAAATCTTGTAGGAACACAATGTATCTATGTATCTTTGTTTTCTTTTTTTTTCAAAAAAATGATATCTACCGAAAGCGTTAATAATTCTGAATACGTGCACGTCAAGTATAAACGTATATGTGTGTATGATAAACGACACGTCAGATAACGTCGCCATCGTCGATGGAATATATGTATTTTTTTTCTATTTTTTTTATAGGACGACCTATATGCGGACGAATAAAAGTGAATAATCGTTATAACGCGCGTTACGTACGATAGTAACCGTATAAAACGCCCACCAATTCGCGTATGACCCTACGCGCCCATACGAAGAACGCTACTTATCGTAAAGCGGTTTAATGCCGTATAAAACGGACGTACTTGTAAAGCGTCATACTCTCTCTCTCTTTCTCTCTATTTCCTCGTAAAACTGGACGCGCGCATCACACACGCGCCTGATTTGCATTCTTTCAAAAAGAAGGTGCAACACACGTGTCTATCCGCCGTAGAGCCGCGGCTTGGCACACATCCCGGAGATCGGACGCTTTTTAGCAACGATGAAAGATATTCTTTTTCTTCTGGATCATAAGGTACATAACGCGATGACAGATGACGCGATCGAAAACTTGTTGTCGATGTTACAACAGCAGATTCCGTTGACACTTCCAAAACGTGTGCCGTTAATTCCCAAGACGTAAGCTTCTGGCGATGGCACTTTAGCGGGAGCGAAAGCTTAATGAAGACTATTGGAAGATACGCTCGTAATATATAAGAGTATTAACAGCGTTAATATTGACAGTAACTGGAACTCGGTGAATATTTGTGCGATAATTGATATGATCATTCGAGCGGAATTGAGCCGTGTTGAGTTTTGCAGAAGAGTTTGTCTATCGTATTGTGGTGACATCGATCAATACGCGCGGAGAAGAACAAATGGTATTCAAAGTCTTTCCTGCTGTTCATTAAAGCCTGTTTCCCACCACGGAACATCGGTGGTTAGTCCCCGTACACGTGTCGCAGTTATGTACGAACCTATATTACATCTATGTTACAGAAGAAATGGCGGAGAAAATGCCCGCGGAGAACATCCACGAGCTGTACAGGCTTCTACTGCAACGCAACGCGCTGGACAACGGCTACGGCGGCGGCATCCCGCTGGAGCATCTGATGATCCGGAAATCGCAGCGATCGCCGTCGCTACGTCTCCGGTTCGGTCGTTCTGGACCACACATCTCCGTAAGTTCTCACTGTATTTCGCCGATATATAAAGGTGACTCCTTATAAATGTTTCTGGGGTGAGTCCTTAGGGGGAAAACATAAGAACTCTTAAAATATTAAATTTATTTAATTACATGCGTTTTGTTGCACATAAGAAAACTTTTAGAATACGTGGTGATATTGTCAGAAATGTGGACTAGATAGTATATATGTATAATACAAAATTATACACTGAGAAAAAAAGCTGTTGCTTCAATTAAAGTGGTATCACGGGGTGCCAAAAACATAAGTAGTTCATTCAATTGTATTATTAATAGATCCAATATTTGGATTATTAAAACAATGATTGAATTATTGGTTTAAAAATGCAGACATTGGGTCTAATAATAATACAATTGAATGAACTACTTATGTTTTTGGCACCCCGTGATACCACTTTAATTGAAGCAACAGCTTTTTTTCTCAGTGTAGATAGGTGTTATTTTTGCATTAATCAATCGCAAATTGATTTCTCAAGGTCGTATATTTTGAGGTGCGTAAAAGGCAGAAAAGCCCGCTTTAAACAATAATTCGTGTCAAAATATAATTCTATTTATAATTTTATGTACTCCCCGTGTGTATTACAAAAAGATATTTGAAGAATCAAATATACATTAAAATACATATTAATATATGTATATTAATACATTTAATAAATACATATTAATATATTTGATTCACACATGTGTATCTCAAAATGGTACATAAAATTATATCATAATTATAAGTTTGATAATTTTGATATATAAATGATTCTATCTGTAATCTGATGCGAATTTATACATTGTCCAAAGTGTGCTTAAGACATTATTAAGAGAGTTTTTATTTACAAAAAAGCAATTCTAATTATTCTTCACTTATTTTTAAATCCAAATTTTGAAATTTAAAGATAATATGTGAAAGATAAATGCCTTACATAGCAAAGTCAAAATGCCTTGTCGCAGATTATTTGTTTCCATCTCTATTTTTTATGAAATATGGGAACTCAGACGTTGTATATGTGTATGGTAAAACATTTTGTGTTTTGTATTATGCAGAGCACAAGAAAGGCTACGCCATATTTAGGTCTTAACTCTAAAGTAGCTTGGTAACTCTAGTAATACGTTTAATAAAACGCCTCTCTTTTTCATCGTTCATACCTGCAATTTAGCGTCAGACTATTCGCACAAGTTTTACGACGACTAAATGTCGAATATATAATGGCCAGTATTAATTTGCAAGTCATTTGTATTGTTATTTTAGCGGTTTATTTGAGTTGATTAATTAATGAGCTGACGGATTCGCGCAATTTATTACGCCATTCAAATCATCTCTAATATTAAACTGATTAAAATGAATTAATTATATTATATTCTTTGTCCTACATATTTACTATTTTTAACACCATTTTTCATTTCATGTGCGTTTTGAAATTACAGCTGACAATTGCGAAAAGAAACGGTGCGAAAAGACACAGAATTGGAAAAATTTTTATAATTTCTCGTAATGCGTGCTTAATACATTTTCGTGTCATCTGAATTCTCTTCGAAATGGATATGCTTGTTTTGCATGAATTACTTCTGTTTCCGGAATGCGCGTAGTTTAATTCATAATGCTTTTCGAATCCCCTTTGCATTCTATTCTTAATGTGGCGAGTATTCCCTGTGAGATTAATTTTCTCGTAATTAGTGAGAGTGACGCAGCTCTTGCGAACTGAAGTGTGGCCGCGACGTGCATGTCGGTTGTCTCGCAGGACAACAGGGATAGGGATAATACAGGTCAATTAGAAAAAGTAAGAAAAATGTCCGTATTTACAATAATTCAAGTATTTGGCGCATTAAAGCGTTAATAAAAAAAACTCGAATCACAGATTCTAATTGCTGCGGGTAGAAAATACGATTCCGTAAATGAAATTGGTGCACCATGTGGAAGTTAGGTCGAGGTCTAAAAGTATATGTAAAATGCAGACTTGCCGCTTTTCTTTCGAAGAGTTTCTTCTATCTTTCATCTAGAGACAAATTTAGAGTCTATTATCCGTAACAAAAATTTTATTGTGCACCATACATTTTTAATAATGTTATTTTTATGTACATTATCTTTCTTTTATTTATTATTTTATGATATTTTAAAAGGTTATTTGTACCAACCGTTTACTACGTTTCTCTACGATAAATTTTGCAAGATGCTCTTGGTTTTGCACAAAAATGCAGAACGTTTTTAATTCTGTTTGGAGAGCTGAGGTATCTCAGCATCAGTTTGAACAAAATTCACCTCCTGGCGCTTATATATTTTCTCATAACGTCCAGATAGAAACGCGCTAGGATATTCCAGATTCACCGAGCCTGTTCAAAGAGAGCTGGTACATGAAAGAAATTACGGAAAACGCTCACGACAGCGCGCCTGTGACCCTACATGTAAATTAATTCATATATCTATCATCTTTCTTTTAATAAAATGCCAAGGCAAATATTCAACGAAATAAATTCACTTCGTCCTAGTGCATACACTTTAATGTAAGAAATGAGCAAACTGCATTTTGCAGTTATACGATGTATGAGCGTATATGTTTGCTGAAAGTAGGCGTGCTCTTGCTTTTATCGCATATATAAGTATTCAAGTAGAGGAATGTAATTTTGTCTTGTAAAGATTCGCGAAAGAATGCGTTTTAATGAAGCAATTTTATCCTTCTTTCATTTCGATTTTGATTTTTATTGTGTTATTCTCAGAAGTTATGCGAAGACGGGTACATTATGTGAGACATTACGAAAGTATGTGCCGCTGTTCATAACTTGGAGTACGCTCGCCCAGCGTATCAAGGAAAGAGCAGATACGGAATTTTCATCTTCAAAAGCCCGGCAGAACAATATTATGACACCCCGCGCGCTCGATGAAACGCACGACCTTTTTAACAGTGATATATTGTCATATCTGTACATCGAGGAACGTTTTTCCTCAGCGACCGATACGTCAAAAAAGCACCGTGTTCGATCGCGCCGTGGTGAATCAACATTTATCTTTTCTCGAGCGATGTTGAGAAATTAATGTCGATCTGATATCTAACGGCGTGGTAGATAGAGGAACGAATTTATACCCTGCAAATATTTATTTCATACATATATTTATTTGCGTTCCACAGAGGATAAAACTGCGACTCACGGTTAGCTTATTCATTAAAAATGAATCTCGCCCGATCGAAATCTTTTCTTTTCATAAGACTCTCGGTTATCCACTCTATATACCTAATAGGGCAATATATCGTCCCCGTCTTGCGTGACTCGCGGCTAAAGGTGACTGTCGAAGACGAAGAGAATCGCGGCAAGTAGATATCTCGGTGGCAAATTACAAATGACCGTAATAATTCAATAAAACCAACTTATCCCCCACGACGCGAAGAGACAAGCGGCTAGACTTCCCTTCTGACGGAGCTCACGCGTTTAGATGTCACGAGGGGAAAACTTCTCGTTCCACCGTATTTGACAATTATCCCGTTCCTTCCTCCCCCTCTGTAAAAAGTTCTCCGCCGAGGTACGAGGGCGTGATACCGCAAACTTGTAATGTGCGCCTTCGCAATCACGACGGCGGATGTGCGACGAGTACAAATTCCCTAGAGTGACGTGACGCATTATTGGAATTCTTATCTGTATTAGCAAAACCGCGCTGATATCGATTTGTCAGCGATTCGAGCGAGCGAGCGAGAGAGAGAGAGAGAGAGACACCACTTCTCTTCTCAATATCGGACGCACTTACGCGTCATGTACGCACGTGAAACGTCGTGGTTAATAATAATAACGTTTCGGTGATAACGTACGACATTGAGTACCCGCACCAAATAGCATGTTTACATTAATAACATAATTCGCGCGAACTACTAGAACGCGCATTGCGTGAATTATGATGACAAAGGAAGACATTTTTTCCGACGAGAATTGGACTAGATTTTCCTATTCAATCACGCCGCGCAATTTCTTCCCTAATAAGATCGTATTAAGTATCATCAAGGAGCTCTTCTTTGCTCGAACTATCAAACTTCTGCAAATTACAGAGCACAGTGTATCGATCTCTCTCTAATTGAGCACACGTGTAACGTGTAAACGTATATTCTCCTTTGCTTATATCGTTAAAATCAGTATTATAATTGCATTACATATATTATGTATCGACAATATTACATTTTCAATATTATTCAATATTTAAAAATCGTACAAGCCTGGAGCGCAGTTGTACGTGCGATAAATTATATTTAATAAAACAAATATTTATAATGTAACAGTAGTACCCAAAACACCAGGCCAATCGTATTGGCCATCGATTTTTTATTACATTTGTATGGTAACGCGAACCAAACAAAATAATTTTATTCAATATAATTTTTATATTACAATTCTCAAAATATATTTTTTGCATTTTATTTTTATGTCTCGTTTTCGTATTTTAAAGGCGATTCGCGCGTCGTCGCGTAAAAGCACCTTTCGCGCAGCTCGAATACTCCCATCAGCTTCGATTTACTCGGGCACGGATCGCGGTACTGCGCACAATTAATTGGATTTTCACGAGCAATTAAGTAATTAGCGTCCTTTCGCGGTGTGTTACAGGCGGGAGCTCTGCCGAGACCCCTGGGCGCGGCGGCTGCGGCGGGATACGACGACAACAATTAATCGGTGGAGCTGATCCAGGGTCATCTTTCCGATTTGTTTCTTGATGAAAACGCGCGACTCTACCCTCTCTTGTAAAATATAAATTATATATAATTCATCGCCATCGCGTATTTTGTCCTGCGTGCGCGCTTCCCAGGCCGACGGGGAGCATCTCCGAAATTCTCGCGTCTCTTCCTCTTTAAAAAAAAAAAGCGAAGCAATGAGAACGATTTGCGCGTCACGATTTGCGTAATCGGGCGATTGACTGATCGTGGAGAGAAACCGAGTTCGTCATTGTTTGCACGCTTCATTTGCGCGCGCTTTAATCTGAAGCAACGGATTCCTAGAATGATTCTACCTTCGTAATTGATTCTTTCGCTTTGTACAAGATTTTGCGAGATTTCACGACTGTTTAACTTCAAGGGGAACACGTTCTATAAGATCTTTTCTGTACAATTGCGCTCGCCATTTTACCTCCGTCGTCGTTTCCGTTAATTAATGACAGCGCTGTAAAAGGACACTTGGCCTAAGTCCTTCATTTGATGTGGGATAACACTCTAAATGCTTCGATCGCTACGAACGCAATTGTTCCTACGTTTAATTACGCGCATTGGCACAGAGACATAGAAACCACTTTGCGTCCTATGCGCTAATGTACGGCGGGTGTCCCAGACTTCCCGGGTGATTTATCAACGACAGATCGTGAAGTGATAAATTCGATTTTCTTTGAAAAAAAGTAAAACATAACTTTTTAACTGTCAATATTTAATATCTTAGCAATTTATTTAAAATTAAATGTGATTAGACTGATTAAGGTACAGTATTTCATTATTCATTTGCGCTTTTAAATTTTAATTTAAGCTAAGAGCTTTTTTCTTTTTTATTATTAATCCATAATATAAGCGATTTTATAATTAGATATTCCATTGAATATTTCTTTGAAAAGACGAGAAATTTTTCATAAATCTGACCTGAAAAATTATTTGGTGATTCTGGGACATCGTATAATTTTCAACAGCTGGCCTGTTGGTCCATCGATCGATTAATAGGCGTAGTCTTACGATAAATGTGCCAAATAATATGATCGTTGTATTATAAAAGAAAAACAGATCTGCGTTATCTATGACGTATACATAGCAAAAACTGTAACAATTTAAAAATTTCACGCGTAATGGGGATCGATCGCAAAACTTTCGTGCAAACGCGAACTATTTATCAACTATTATTGATCACAGAAAGAGGGTCGCGTCTCAAATATGTCAATATGTCAATTTGCAAAATTAAAAATAAATTATTATGTAACACTGTGTCACATTTATTCCTCTGCAGCAAATGTGTTCTACAAGATTCTTGGTCTCCCATGTAAATCCCGCGACAGAACGCTTTCCGTGGATATATTTCGTGAATGCATCATCTACGAGCGGAATTACTAGCAACGCAATCGCGTTAGTTATATTAATGAAATAATAGCAGTTAGACTTCGACGCGGTGAAGTTTTTTGATGCTCGTGGCGGCGGTAATCTAAATAACGGAAAGAACGGGGAAAGAACGAGGAAACGTTTAATTCATGTCGTTAAAAGGATTTTCTCCTCTTCCAGACAGATTAAAAAGCCCGTGAACTTTCAAAAAATGGGCACCCTAATAAAATCGGAATTGAAAACTTTCGGTGCTGGGAGAGTAGTTCGCACAAACTTCTCCGCGAGAAGAAATTGGCGACAGTTTACTGCTAGATGAATTATGTAAAGTGTGAAAAACGCAGGCTACACTTTATCGCAAGATATCTCATCTGCGAAAGCTATAAACGCCAGAAAAATATCTCGCAGGAAGAAACATCTCTCTGTGCAATATTTCGAGGATCCATCATTTTTATTGGTAGATATATTTGATTACTGAATTAAAGTTCGAGTTTATTGAATAAATTACAGGAGAGATATTACTTAACACTACACGTGCAAACGACTTATTTAAAACGTGTTGACCTGACAAAAGAGCAGATTCTTTTGATAGATTGCGCCACTTCTTTATCTTCATGGCTGAGATCTCCGACGTTCTTTAATTCCGGTCTTAGGAGAACTTGACTTCGTACACGCTCCAAAGTAACTGATAGGGGCATCATTAATATCTTTGACCAGTTCGTTGCCTCGTAATTAGCCATAAACTGAAACATACGCGATTTATTTGCAACGCGTGTGCTGATTACAAGCCAGTCCGCGCATTGAAGATCCGTACTATTTATCATTAAAGCGCGTAACTTTTATTACTAACTTGATCAAAACACGTGTCCTCGATGTGAAACATTATATGTGTGAGAGATTTCACGATGGGCGAAACTTCCGGCAGATTAATCAAATCTACCTGCCTGCTCTCCTCGCCGCGACGTAAATTATTTAATACCCAGGCGGACGCTCGAACTAAATACTCGTATGCAATCTATGATACACAAAGATCGTTCATAAACATTGTTCAGTTCGTCCGTTTCTCAAGCGACAAATATACGAGCATTCCCGATCATGAGAGTCGCTTTACTCACTTTTAAGGAACATCGTCCGACATTCGTGAACAACAATTCGTCCGTATAAGTCTCAATGACGCAAGCCATGTTCTGTAATTCGTCGATTCTCGGATTCTGATCCTCTCTCCTGAGACTGTAACAAATTTTCTTTTTCTTTTTTCTGTTTAGATGAAACAAAATAAAAAATATATAACATATATATTATCACAATTGACATTAAATTAGATTAATATTCAAATATGGATATTGAAGCAGTTACGTTAGCTTGAATTATATTTTGTAAATTCTGTTTCCTAGAAATTTTATAAAATATTAAGCTTGGGAAACTGAAATTTTATATGATGTAATATAAGCTCGTCTAGATATCTCATGCAGACATAAAGCTCGTGATAACGTCATGAAATTATATGTGACGCAATACAATTTTTGTCTCACATTTATTCCGAGCGCGAATTATTTATAAATAAATAAATAAATTAGAAATGATTCAACGCATTTGGCGTCATAACACAATTTAAATTCAAACTGTAAATATAATGCGTAATAGTACGTATTATTATATACATGTTTGAATATGAAATATGAGAGAGATATAACAATATATTATCTCGGCAAATCTGTCTTAACTTTTTATTTTATAATACTTTTTAAATTAAAAATACATAACTCTCCACAACTATTCAACACATTCCTAATGGTATAACAGACAGATCTAACATTTTGATCAACAAACTTCTCTTATAGCATTTTCGGAAGCGGTAATAATGCAGTTTATAAAATCACGAGAAAAAAATAGGAAGAAAATTGGTTATTTATAAAAATATCATTATTACTATTAGCTTACAACTTAAGACAATATAATTACGAAGAAACCCACCTGTCTTTTACAAGAAGCAGGAAGGAGTCTATCTGCGATGTGTGTTTATTGTCCTCGTCGATGCTGCAAATCGCTTCGGCGAGCGCCGTTGCGGCGGTGGATCTGTCGTACGGATTAAAGGGGCTCATCTCACAACACATATCCCCGGAACTCGGTGTATCGTGAGGTTCGTTCCTGCCCTTCGTGGACACGTCTAGGAGGGTGGAATACAGAGCGGCGCACAATACCTGGAGTAACACGTTGCCGCCGATCGGCCGACAGTGCGCGGGGATGTTGTCGTTTAACGCGAATGCGGTGCGTAAAACCGGAGTCAAGGCGGTCACGTACAACTCGGCGAAGCAGCCGATCGCAAGGGACATAGCTTGATATATACTGGCACCTGTCTGAAGATAATTTTTTAGAGTTTATCTAAACGCTGTAACTGGCGAAGCGTATCGGACTTCATAATTTATTTTGCGACTCTGGTGATGTACGATCTTAATATTATTTGAAATTTTAGCGAACGATTAAAAGAATTAAACATCGTTATGAAAAATATAATAAATATAAATCCTTTAAACACATCGGATTATTATTCGAGTATTATCATATCGCGTAAGTATAGTTGTATAATAATAATTACTTTCGCGGCTTCTAAAAGCACCTCGGCCACCGGCTGCATCATGGTCTTCAACGGTTTTATCAACGCATTGAGCCAAGGTGGCCGCGATTGATTCCAGACCTTTAAAATAATAAATAAGTTACAATTAAATATTTAACCTCACATTGATGCAAAGTTTTTACAAGGAATATTTAAAAGAAAGTTTGATAAAGGGTAGATTGTGTAAGTGCAACAATGCTAAAATTATTTTTATGTCGAGAAAATTTATGCGTAAACATTAATAATATTTTTAAAAATTGTAGATGCTTTTTTAAAAATTATTTATCTTGTATATAAGAAGTTCGAGGAACGTTTTTCCCTTTTCTATATAAATCAATCATTTAGAAATGTAGCTTATCCCTAAAATGTCTCGATATTTATATATCTCAGCTTATATTATCTTTATATATATATATATATATATATATAATATATATATAATAATTTCTCTGTTTATTTATATTAAAATAAGAATCTAAATTATTGTCACATTAAACCCATCCAGACCCAGGTAGAACACAAAATCATAATAAGATCATAATGACATCAAGTAGAGGTCATTTCAGGAAAAATCATTATGACGTCATTCGATACACCTTTTATGATGATTTTGTGATGAATTCTTGATATAGCAATGATTTTTAAGTGATTTTTTAACTAAAAAATCTTCTGAAAATCATTGCTATATCAAGAATTCATCACAAAATCATCATAAAAAGTGTATCGAATGACGTCATAATGATTTTTCCTAAAATGACTTCTACTTGATGTCATTATGATCTTATTATGATTTTGTGTTCTACCTGGGGATATATTACGCAAATTGTATTTTAATGAAAATTGATATAAATTTACACAATTAATTCTTCAAACGACATTTCGTAAAAGCACACAACCTGTTGTCTATCCAAATAATTGGACCAGTTCGGATCCTGCTTCAACGCTGGTATAATTACGTGCTCCGGCTCGTTAACAGTTACCACTAATACGTGAAATAAGCTATATAATGCCAAAGCCGATGTTATTTTTAGCGTTTTGTCGCACGCTGATCCGCTGCATAAAAAACCGCTGCAACTTTTTTCGTCTCTCTTCGATTTATCAGCTGGGTCACTGTCGTCTACGCACGTGATACCCACGTTTTGACGTACTAAAGTCTTGAGCAACATCCTTGCCACAACGTAATTGCTCATTGATATCACCTGTGAGCAGAGAGAAATTTCTTAGATCTAAAAATGAATAGCTTCGTTAGTAGACCTTGTCAGTAATCACCTTCATCAGTTGAGGCCAGTTAGGTTGAGGCTGATGTCTCAAAACATTCAATTCGAGAATGACAGCTTTATCCTCGGATAATGTTATAATATCAGCTAGAGAATCAATCGCACCTAATCCTAATAAATTTGGAGCGCATATCAATAGCCAAGGAGCAGGACCGCGTCGAGGTCGCAATATTGCCAAATTTTCCAATCCGTGTCGGAAGATCTGAATAATAATTACTCGTTGTTAAAAATAGAGATACTTCCCTAGTAGCACAGAATATTGGCAATGCATTGGTTCATATTTGGCCAATATTGGTTTATATTGGCCAAATATTTGGCCAATATGAACCAATGCATTGCCAATATTCTGTGCTACTAAGGTTTCCTTGTCGCACTAAATATACAAACCAAATTTCATTAAGTTCTAATGAATAAACATAGTATACGTTATCAATAAATCGGTACATGCTAATTATAAATTTATTTAATTATCTTAGGCACGGTTGCATCAACGTTATTTTGGCTTTAAACGAGACTTAAAACTTTAAATTTGTTGTATCAAAGCAAAAGCGACATCTAAAGTGTTTTAATTTGCGTTTGTCTTATTAAGATTAGCGCAAATTAAAGCACTTTAGGTGTCACTTTTGCCTCGGTATAACAAAAATTTAAAGTTTTAAGTATTGCTCAAAGCCAAATAACGTTGGTGCAACCGAGCCTTAGTCAATAAAAATAGTGTTTTTCTTTATCCAGCTTGTTAGAAAACGGTCTTAAGTATTCGACGCTCGGAAGTACCTGATACAATTCTTTGAGAGGAGTGCCTCTAAGCAGCAAGCAGATTAACAGTTCATTACATTTTGCGTGTATATCTCTTATTACTGTCGGTAAGTTATTCGGACGTGCACCAATCATCCCATCGCTGTCGACACACGCGCCTAAAGCGAGGTAGCCTGTGCAGCAAAGCACATTAAAGGCGTCCGACCAAAATTGTTCGGATCGTGCCAGCGTCGGTCGTCCCTGTCACAATTTCATTTTTGTCTTTAATTTCTGTCCCAATTATTCACGCGGACAACACCCAAACGTTTCAATAAATCGCAGACAAATGCGTAATGTATGCAAATAGTGAAACATGCAAAAGAACAGAAACGTGCAAAAACCGACTTTACATTCGTTCGAATGTAAAATCCACGTCTGTGACTCGCGGCAACAATAAAACATTCGACGGAGATAAAAGAACACGAAATAAATTGGAAGATTAATCGGAGCTAGTCGTGAGATATCTCGTGGCCTTACGTGAATGAATCGGGTAGTTATGATAGACAGCGATTCATTTAGCATTTCTGAAAATATGCGCTGTGCCATCTTAGGCGAGACTGTGTTCCATAAATCCGCCTTAGTGCCTGGAAATATTAGCATATCGTTTTTGCAAAACGTTGCATCGCGGAGTATCATAAATCTGCCTCCACGGAATATCGGTTCGCAGAAATTACATCGAGAGAAATGAGTCCGAGAACGTTACCGAAATTTTACCTTGCATGTATAGCCACCACATCTGTATAACGTAGGAGCATCGTTCCTTTTCAAAGAATGGTTTGTTGCTGTGCCAGCTGAGAGAGTCCGCCTCGTTGAGAATGTATAAGGAAATTAATCGACAGTGCAGATCGAGCAATCTCTCTGCCACAGCTTCGGCCATTTCGTGAAACGCTTTGTGAGACTTATTAATCTTTTCGCTATTAGGAGATAAAGCAATGAAAAGAGTCGAATGTTCGTGTACATAAAGTACAAATATTATTCCACTTTAAACATAAGGACTAATAAAACTAATTAAAAGATATTAAATTTTGTTCTACGTTAAATTTTAGGCACAAGATTTGAAAGAGAATGTATGATATTCCCTAAATTAGGATAACAGTGCTTACAATTATAAATCATAAATATGTGTTAATTTTAACATAAATATGGGCTAAAAAACTAAACTAAATGTATTTTTTTGCTTGTAATTGCTTTTTGCAGTATATTAACTTTAAGATAAAATAAATATTTTCGATTTTTATTTCGTATTGCTATATTGCTTCATTTGATTATAGTGCTATAGAATCAATATTTTAACTTTTATATGTAATAAATTTTGCTTTATATTTATAAAACATGACGGTAGAGATAGAGAAATGCCATATCGTTAAGAATTTTGTGTGACTGTGAAAACTATCTAAAATTCATTTTATGCGGACATTCTGCTGTCCTCAGAAAATTTTGTAGTGTAAGATGAGGGACTACACAATTGAACAAATATAGTTTTTATAATGTAAAGCACCTTGATTGAGAAGAAATTGTTCCTTTTGCATGCTGATTATAACACCACAAGCAGTTACGTATCAATGCCGCCGCGCCCAAAGTAGCGGTGAGTACGGTGAGATCGGCGTGATCCAAGGATTCTTGGATCAACGTGTGCAGATGTTCTAAAAAATGAAAAATGTCCCACCTGTTCTCTTCAAATATTTCTAAGTTTGCAAGTCTAAATCGTGTTTGTAAGTCTAAATCTGCTATAAAGAATTATCCAAGATACAAACGCAATTTCCTTGCAGAGATAAATACACAAAGTTGATTTAAAAAACAGAGCTTAATAGCGGATTATTTAATTAATTTAGTGTCGAGTTTTTTCAGCAGAAATTTAATCTAATATCGGATCACGATGTAATTCGACGCCGATCTCGAATGGGACCTTTTAAGAAATTAAATCTCCAGAAGATAAAATATCATATTTTAAATCTAATTTATAATAGTCTTTAATAAATCTAAAAATAAATCCTTCCTGTAATTTAATGCTTAATTATTAGAATATTAGTAAAAACGTTAAAAATTTGAAATGTCAAGTTTTTGCTGAAAGAAAATGGTTTAATTTCCGCGAGGATATATTCTTGTTTTTATACTCTCTAACGCAATTCTATATATTAATATACTCATTTTACAGTAGATTAATTTTTGCATACGTATATATTATTAAATTTCAATAATATTTTTGTACACTGAAAGTCTTTGTAAAGATCACTTTAGACGATCTATAATTTGTACCAGAATTTAGGATAGAAATCTATTTTTAATTTAGGATAGAATTTAGGATAGAAATCTATTTTTAATTATATATGTATATAATACGAAAAGCACTTGAAGAATTAGATTACATATATACACATGTAATGCGAGCCACTCGCTACGAGGATATAATTTTTATTTTTAATTAATTAAACTTTAATGTTTTTACAACCTTCTGACCAAGCTGGTGTTTTTTTTTTATTCCCCCGATCATCTGTCTGATTTCTTCACTTTCCCTGCCCTTTCTCACTGTCCTTCCTTACTTTCTCAATTAATTAATTTAAATATATTTATAAAGCGTATTTTTATATTTCTTGTAGCTTTATTTGCGTGCGTTTGCAAAAAAATACCTATATATTAAACTGCACGCGGCATATGAAATCATAAATATTAGAATTGTATTCTGAATTCAAATTACAAATCGTCTGAAATGGTCCTAACGCATTTTTAAATTAACAATAGTGTAAAAAAGAACTATTCAACTGTTGACGAAAGAACAAACACATGAAAATCTGCGGTTACAATTAGTAATCAAATGTAATTAAATGTAAGAAAAAAAATCAAATTCATAATTAATTGCTCTTTCCTCTTTACGAGTAACTTTTCTCAGTCTTTCTATTTGCAACTCCTCTGCTGATCTATTTGTATAATTATTTCGAACATTACATCAATCCATTTTTATTTCTTATCATCGGAATAGTTTCTTATCATCGGAAAATGTACCTAGTAATTGCTCGGCGGTGTCGACAACAAGTAGAATAAAATCGGACGGCTGGATCCGTTTAATGACACCGTCTTCACTATCGACGCTGGACGCATTTCCGTTCCCGGTGGAGCTCAAACCGGAAGCGCGCTTAAAAGCGACCTCGAAGTCCGCTTCCCACCACGTGACGATCTTAATTGCGGCGAACGAGGCGTGCCGCGGAAAATCGAGCCTTCCGCCGCTAATGCGTATGCAGAGGGGTTCCCTCAGAACGGTTTGCATATCCTGCATCGAAAACCGCGCTATAAGCGACGCGAGTATAAATTTATTTACTATAAATAAACGCGCGCGCGAATTGATTCGATTTAACTAAAATATCCCCGTAACTCGTTATATTTCGATTTAAAACAAACATCGCGCACGCCTGACGCGAAATAACGACGCGCGATAATGATAAATAACCGAATTGTCCGATTTGCATATGTATCTACGCGTCCGCGCCGCGATTCTCTATTTTCGAGATCACGGCGTGATAAATCAATCCTTTCCCGTAATTAAATCACGTCGTGCTACGCGGCAAATGGAATAATTTTGAAATTATTCCGCGCGCTTCCGCCACGTTTTGCGCCGCTGGGAAACTACGAATGTGATCTACACGTTGCGCTAAAAGCGCCGAAGATATCGAGCTATCGCGAAAATCCACGTGACAAATTCTATTAAGGGGGCACCAACCAAAGAGCTGTAGAAAATATATATTGTATTCAATGCTCCATTGCGTCGGGAATAAGAAACGAAAAAAGTTGATAAAGATAGGGTTTGAAAGGTACAAATTCTCGTTTTATTAAAAAAAAAAATTTAATTTATCACAAAAATTGGGTCCTCTGTGTACACTGAAATGAAGCTTTGCAAAAAAGCGATTTCGAAAATGGTGACCAAGTTTGTATATAGCCAAACGGAATGTCTGAAAAATAAAAACAAGGACTTTTTAGAATGGTCATTGTATCGCTTAAGCTTCTATGGAAGGAATTTCTGATCCGACCTTTTGTTTTTAAGAAAGTGTTAAAACCATTTCGGAAAAACACGAAAATGGGTATGAAATGAATAAAAAAGTTCGTAACTCAACCAAATTTCAGTTCATCGAAAATTTGTTCCATACAAGCTTAAACGATACAATGGCCATTCTAAAAAGTCCTTGTTTTTATTTTTCAGACATTCCGTTTGACTATACAAACTTGGTCACCGTTTTCGAAATCGCTTTTTGCAAAGCTTCATTTCAACGTACACAGAGGACTCAATTTTTGTGATAAATAAACAAAATTTTTTTAAATAAAGCGAGAATTTGTACCTTTCAAACCCCATCTTTATCAATTTTTTCTCTTATTCCCAACGCAATGGAACATTGAACACAATATACATTTTCTACAGCTCTTAGGTTGGTGCCCCCCTTAAATGACTTGCGGACTGCGCAACATAGAAATACATTAATGGCAAATACTTAATTTATCGATTAATTGGTACCTGATAATATTGCATATCCCGTTGTAACAAAATTCTTACGCGATCGACCAAACTCCCATCTTCCATAATCTCCATTTTTGCTCTCTGTCGAATAACATAGAAGACAATTACGTTTGAACGCTTGAATTACGCTGATTTAATCGGCTCGTTATGCATAATTTTGCGTGTATGCAAGCAAATTCTACGTGTGGTAAATAAAGCTGAAATCGAAAGCAATCTTTTGACGTAATTTGAATAAACTTATTTCGATCCTTTACGTTTTAAAACAATTCTTTAACAGATGCTGATCTTATCTAAGCAAAATTTTGATAAAATGCGTAATTATCCAACAATTTAACGAAAAACTTAATTTAGACAAATTAAAATAAATGAATAATGAGATCTGGCTCTCGAACAAGAGGGTTTTACTTAAAAAAATATTCGAAATTTATTTATCAGTCTCATTAAACACAAATTCATTTAATAATCTTAAGTTAAAATCTAGCGCACAATTAGTTACAATCACTCTTATAAATTATAATAGCACATATATTTTATGCTGCATTTATTAGAAAGGTATTTACAATATAAAAAATGTATATAAACCATCAATTTAATTACGAATAATGTGTAAACTGTCTTAGAGAAGGCATTATAAAACTGGTTTAATTTTTAAAAACTAAAAATATACTCTTTTAAATGATCAAGCAAATAATATATAATATAATATATGATATATATTATAATATATAATATAATATATGATATATTATATTATATATTATATAATAGTATAATATTTAGTTTTTAACACGTATCAATATAATATACCGATATGCTTCTTTTAAAATAACTTATTTTTCAATATTTCGTATATGTTGCAACATAAAGTATAATAATAAATAAATAACAAT
>NJRL01001477.1:28841-45357 GCA_003063815.1 Aphaenogaster rudis
TTGTTGTGTCGGTTATGGTTAAAAATTTTAAGTGATTTAATACATTTCTTTGCAATTTACAAAAAACTTAGACGTGATGGACAAAAACGGCCAACGGATTCGACTCCAGCGACCCAAAATACGTATAGTACACATGGTCTAGTTTGTGTCAATTAAAAAAAATTTTTCGTTTGACTCAATCTACTTCCACCTTTCCGATGGCTAATGACTTCTCGGACACATCCTGTATATCATATAATATTAACCATAACCGACACAACAAATTCCTTTTAAGGGTTAAAAGTCCTAACAATGTGCTTAATTTTGATTGCAATAAAACTTCTCCAACATGTCACATACTATAGTTATAATATGCCAAAATTCACTAAAATAGCCCTTTTTGCAACTTTAATTGCAATTAACTCAAAATTGTGACGTGATAGAGCAATTTGGCCAGCGGCATTGTTTTTTGCGACCCAAAATCTATAAGAATCACCTACTCTGATCCCAGTTGCTTTTCACAAATTTCTTTTTGTGGTCCTGTGTAATTATACTTACAATTAGTTGTTAACTGGTTAGCATATAGTTAGTATTTATTTAGTATATATTTAATTTACTAATATAATTAAGATATAGAGTAAGTATATATTTTATATTAGTATGTATTTAACTATATTCATTATAGTTAGTATATATATTAAATATATATATATATATTAAATATATATATATATTAAATATATATTTAATAAATATATATTTAATTATTATTAAAATTTTAGTAACTATACTCTTACATTATTGCAGCACGTATTTTGCATTTAATTAAGAATAGAAAGTATAGTAAATTGCTTTATTTTGTGTCTTGTTCGGATTAATTTAAACGATACATATAGTTAATGTAAAAAAATTTTCAATATTCTCGCTAACTTTTTGCTTTCTTGCATAAAATTTCGATCAGCTTTCTCTAACATAAATTTTTCTAACTATAATAAATATTATTTAGAATTGATTTACTTCCTGAAAGAAATTTTGAATGATTATTGACTTGTCACAATCTAGGATATTTCTTTTTTCTAAGAAAGATATAAAATTATCAAAAAATTCTCAAGGAAATATATTTAACCATAATTATATGCAAGGAATAATGAATATTAATAGTATATTTTATATATGGTGGGTTGCTAAAAATATTTTTTATTTAAATGTTTGAGCGGAAATGTATAAATTATGTAAAATAGAAGTTGTGAAAATACATATTGTCCTGTATGATTTTATCAGAAATGTGGCTCGAGCCACGGTATTCTACTTACGGTGCGAACTATGCTAGTGGCCGAGTTCTTCTGGGTCTGACACGGGGTAATGAAAATCTGGTGAATGCCACGGACGTTTCGAAGATTTATGACACCAGGAGATTAGATTTTGGCGTGAGAGTAGGCCCATCCTCTACTAAAGTCCGGGAAATACTCGTTACAAAAGTAAACGAATTCGGACCACGATGGACGCAGGATTTCCACGTGTACAAGACGATCTGGACCAGCGATGGTTTCACGTTTTTGATCGATGGCGAAGAAGTTGGTCGAGTGAGACCTGATGAAGAGGGATGGATGGATGGTCCTCATGCAGACAGAAAGGCTGCCCCGTTCGATCAAGAGGTAACATCTGCACTATAATTTCTGTTATTGCTATGAAACAATTTCATGTAATTCCTTGTAACAAGCATTCTACGAGAGCATTCATTTATGTTATATCTATTACCTTATATATCCAGTTAGCCAAGTCTGTCGAGAGAATAGATTTTGCAAAGTGTCTGCTACAAATTTTGTCGGCAAAAAGACTACCGATTTGACACAGGACCTGACATATACAATGCTGCTGGTAGAATGATGGCAAAAATATAGCAAAATTTATCCAACAAAATATGATAGCAGATTGATGGCAGAAATCAAGCAGATCTTGACATACCTGTTACACAGTTTGACTCATTATCAGATTGGTGGCAGAAATACAGCAGAATCTGCGTTCGACAGATTCTGTTCGGTTTCTGCTGCAAATCTGCTGTTAGATTTTGTCAGCAAGCCCTGCCGGCAAAACACGAGCTTGCGGACACAGATGATACCGAATCTGTTGCATTTTTCTGATCGAATCTGTTGTCAATCTGCTGGCATACTGCAGACAGTTTGCTTACTGGGTAGTACAAATACATAGTACAAATTAATTAATTGATATATATAATTTCTTGAAATTAGATATTTGTAATATTTTTTGTAACAGTTCTTTGTCACTCTTGGCGTCGGTGTGGGTGGAATACGCGTGTTTCCGGATGGTACGCTCAGTTCCGGAATACAAAAACCATGGAGAAATGTGGGCGCTAAGGTACGAACTCCTTAATAATCTTTAACTTTCTTTAATATTTCTTTTGATACTATTTAATTTAATTTCAATATTATTTGATATTATTTGATTAATCAATTATTCATTCAATAGATAATTCAATATATATTTGTTGAAGTGCTTTAGTTTTAATTCTTAAAATAAACTCTCTTAAATGTAAGCATTCCTTTTTTTTAAGTAACAAAGTACTAGATATTGTTACATAAAGTACTATCTTCGATTGTAGGCAATGTTAAATTTCTGGAACGCTCGGAATCAATGGTTACCAAGTTGGAGACAAGACAGTGGCGATAAGACTGCTTTTGTAATAGATTATGTCAAAGTGTGGGCTCTTTGAATCAACATTGACATACATGCATAATTCTTCATTTTTTTATCGTCTTCACCCTTTCCTTTTTTATCATTTGTATTATTTATAGCGGTAGACCGGTTTAGATCTTTTTTCGTATGACGATTATGTTGTACGCGTAGGCATTCAATATTGCCGTGAACATGAAGAAGTAAGTCGTCAGCAAAAATCAGCAAATCGGTTACCTTCTGATTCAATAATAGCAGAAGATTACAACGTTGCCCGTAATGTTATTGCACTTGGAATTCCCACCGAGACTCATAAAGTGCTTTTTACCCGTGTAACGCAATTAGCGTCCTGTAATTGGACCGCTTCTGTTTCTGTAAAAGGGTGAACGATGCTCCCGTGAAATCAGTAAGAAATTCAGGGTCGCCCGGAGCTGGTTTTACCTTTAATGATGCCTCCATTAGCCGCTCGGACGATCACCCTCTGATAATATTCCTGCCGATCACTACATGAGCATAAAAGTTTCTTAACCAGCGCGAAGTTTACCAAGGGCATGTATTTTCTATGGGAAAGGCAGGGTAGATGGTACCATTAATCGTACTCGCCTTAGCTAAATTTTGCATTATATCGCTTTTCTTTTTTCTAATGTAATAGCTATTTCTCCATTCTTATATTTTCTGTGTTGTAACCAAATAGATACAAGATTATATAATAAAAGGATAATCGCCTCGGATACTTATTATATTCCAAAGAAATATTACATCATTATATGGAATGCGGTAACGTGCATAGCTCGCAGCTAAAAATACCGTGCCAGACTTGATACATTATGGCAACTGTGTGATGACTGCCAAGGTCATCCCCGTGATCAGGCTCAACTTTACTCGGCAGTTTCGCTTTCTTTATGTCACGGAGCTTCGAAAAATCGAAAAAAAAATTTTGTCTCTAGGATCGCATAGTAAAGATCTATCAAAACATCGATAGAAACACTTCTTTAAATAATGGACAAATATATACAAGGAAGCCAGACAAAAAAAGTAAATGATTAAAGCACAATGCCGACTTTCGTCCTGGCCCATCATTCAAACCGGTTTACCTCGGTTAACATTGGAAACAAGAAAAAAGGGTCATCGTGCGGTTTCTTCCGTCTGCTTCGTAGTATCGCGACTGATGCTCCGGCCGGATCCGATTAATTTAACGTCTACGGTGCGCACGTGTGCTACCCTATCGTCGCATAAAATCTCGACAAAAGTCGAACGACCTCAGTTCGGCTTTGGCGTCTTGTCCGGTTACGTTTTTGCGGCCTCTTCTACGCGGCAAAACTTTTTCCTTGCGAACAGTCGATCGATAGCTCCCGCAGTCGCTACCACGATTTCCTCTCCCACGGTTGGCAGACAATTCAAACTGTGCTCTAACTCGCGATAAATTTTGCTAAATGTGCGTTAACTTAGTACTTTATCACAACTTAAATCAGTAAGTCAGTAGTCACCTGCAGAGACCTCGTGACAGATAATGACACTGAGAAAAGTGACTGTTATTTTAATCGTCCTCGTTTGGGCCACTGATTCTCTGGAGGATTATCATCATCGCTCAAGGCGATCGAGTAAGCGATTTTATAATATAATTTTTATGACATGTTACATACTATATGCAATCTTGAGACATATGAACGATATCGATTGCCCCGGGCTATATAAAGTTTTTAGATACACTCTAAATCAATAGATATCAATTTTTTACTACAGGATGTCAGAATGATCTACATATTCTAAACGCGAAAATTTAAAAGACATCTAAAGAGCATTTTATAAAAAATAAGTGATCACCTTGGTGAAAAAAAATTCTCATATCTTATATTTTTAAGAATTTGTCATGTTTTAAATTTATGAAATTTTCAGAAAAATGTTTTAAACTTTTTCAAATTTTATAAGCTTTCTTCAGAAATTATAGAACGAAAAATCTTAGAATATTTCATAATTCACATGAAGATGTAGACTTTCTCAGTACTTCTGAAAAGTGTTCCAATTTGTATAAAAAATCTGAGAAATTTTCTAAAAAGTTATAATAAAATTATACAGAAATTCTGAAAAATTGTAAAAAATTATATGAAAAATTCTAAGAAAAATTTTCACCAGGGCAAAGTATCTTTTAAATTCTCTTTACATCTTTATGTCGCTTAACTAGTGTGTGCACGTATGACATCGATTTATTACCTATTAAACGCAAGCTTCAACAAGAACACGTGCATATGTATTTAGCGAAGATGTCATTGAGAATGCGTGTTTAAGCGTTTTAAATATAAACAGTTGTCATTATCTACGGCATATCAATTTTTCCATCTCACTATGCACGCAGTTGAATAATTGAAAAACCTGATTAAGAACGTGTATCGCCAACACATGCCGTCGGTGAAACTAGCTTTACATACAATTATATAAGAATTAGATAATTAAGGATTATACATATTTATCTGAAAATTTTATTTCAGATAACGAATATATACTGCACAGATGTACAGCTACTGCGGAATTGATTAGAAAGCATAGGAATGAGGAAGTTGTTGGAGTTAGCTCACGTAAAGCCGAAGAAGACTTGGCACAATCGCAAACGCAACAAAAAGGTTCTCTAATAGACGCTCCTCAGTCTGAAAGTTCCAAGCAAGTTTCGAGCAGTGTTTATCGACGTATGACTCATATGAGGAGACGCGGTACATATGGACACGCACGTCGAATCACAGACAAACATTTGGCAGATACACCCCTCAGAACCGTGAACATCGCTGTACCGCAAGACAGACCATCGGCTTTCAAGAAGAAGAATCCGTTACCAGAACTTGCGCGCAATACATCTGGCAGAAAAATCGATGCGTCGCCGCATGTAATAATTATCAAGTCTCTCACTTAACACTTTTTCAATAACATTCAATTTATGCTGCTGTAAATTTTGATTTTATTACAAATTGGCATAACTATATGTAATGTATAATTATTTGTAATAATACAAAAAGAAATCATGCCGCACATGATCCAAGCATATAATTTTTTTGAATAATTTATCGATATTATCTTTTTATAAGTATTATTATCGACAAAGTCATTATTTTTGAAAATGCAGCTTTTTAAAATAAGATTGTTTTTATCGTATAATTAAATTTTCGAAAACTAAAATAAGTATTGTGTTAAATAAATTAACTTCAAACGTATTTTCTTTATAGTTTATATCGACAAACTATCTACAACGTGGATCATACAAACAATTATTCATAGTTACACATTATAGCTACGTATTACACATTTCAGCTATACTCTCGGGCAACTTCTCCATCTCAACCTGCGAGCAAAAATTCCTAAATAAGTCAGATGCAAATAATTTTAAATCTTTCTCATGTTATGAAACTCTAACCTTGGTCACTTTCATCGCCACTCCTTCTGGCAAATTTCTTTGAAGATATTCTAGAAAAGTATCTGCTGTCGATCCAGTCAATTTTAAAAAGTCTAAGTAACGATAGTAAGTCCTAATTTCATACTGAACACGGTGATTTTTATGAACATGGGCAGATTTGAGCACTGTCCATCGTTCATGGATAGCTTTATGTGGTGCTGTGCTATAAACATAAAAATATATATATTTTAACGTATAATCCAATTAGCCATATGTAAAATTAAATAACTATAGAACTTACTTTCTACCTATTTTGATCTTCAAATGATTTGCGGCCATTACTGCGAATTGTCCATAGCTTCTTAATACCGCTTGATCATTTCCCCTGACTTCAATTTCAACCTTTTTATACAACTTATCTGGTGTGCCCTAAAAAATGAATAATCTATCTACACACGAATACATTCGAATAAATGAATAGAAAATTTGCAATATTGCAAATTTTTCGCAGGATTTACCGTGTTTATCGAAAGTGAGAACTGCTCCTTCGTTGAATCCTGTTGCTGCTCGTTTTGCTGTTGCTGTATTGACATGGAAAATATCACGGAGGGTGCGTTGTTTCGTAGGTATTTATGCACGAGAACACCAGGATATCCTGATTCATGTTGTATGACACCGACGGCATTTCTAAGAAGAAGCGGTATCTAACAGAATGTGATACGGTTACATTTAACCTCAATCGCGATTTGTACTGGCCTCACGTTAATTTCTATCAAGGTACCTTTGACAGGAACATTTCTCGTCGTTATCGGCGAACGGAATTCCAAATTACGAGATGATCCCCAGAAATTTTACGAACTTGTTATTCCCGTATTCAATATAAACATGACAAAACACCGAGTTGTTACTGTAACCGAAGCTAATTTGCTGGAGTCAGCGGTCATAACCAATCACGTTCGCTTGCCGCTCAGCAATAGCAATTGCACAACCGTTGTCTCTGCCGAACATGCAGATTGTATATACAACTCAACATGCTGATATAACCGCAACTAGAATCGTACAACAGTTGTGTATGTAGTCGATTATGACGTTACTGTGTAGGTATGACGTTTGTTACAAACAATTAATAAAATTCTGATATTTCCACTGGGACTGAGCAAAATCTGTATTTGCGACATCAAACTAGAACGACCAATGTTTAACATGTGAATATTGCGCAATGTTACATTTCTTTTAATCCAAGACTAATACATTTATCAAAGCTACAAGAAGTTTTAATAATTATTTTAACTGGTTTAATAATTTCAATAATTAAACATTAACACATTTGATTTTTTCTAATTACAGAATAATATAAATTGATTATGCCAATTTAAAGTTGTAAATATATATGAATATATGTGCATAAAACTAAACTTCTTTATATATAAATTAGGAAGGGAAAATGTTTAATATATACGCACATTATATCCACAAAAACTATCTAAAAATGTAAATTTCTTATCTTTAAAGATTATAAACACTAGTTTTATATATTTTTATATGTTTAGCTTATAATAAATAATACTTGCTATGTAGAATTTAATTTAATTTGTGAAATTGTTACAAATTTTCAATTGATACAATTTAAAAAAATAGACATACATTCATATATACAAACACATATGTTAATTTTAAAAATTTCAGATGACACATATGAGACATTAGCTTAAATGTATTTATTTTAGAAAACGTTTTAATGAAAGATACAATATATATATCAACTGTTATTACGTGCATACATATATATCAATATAGTTAGTAGGCAAAATTATATATGTACAATGCTCATGCATATAGCTCATTTTTATTTCTCATTGCAAAAAATAATGTGATCAATAACATTCATTTAAAAGAAATAAGTAGTAATATTTCTCTTATTTATAATAATTGAAATACACATTGATAAATTGTGTCATTACATGAATATCACTTGAAACAAGAATGGAAACACAGAAAAACACTGTATTGTTGTCACGAAAATCACAATATAACAGAGAGAGATATTTTAATATATCCTGCAATACATAACTTTATTCGCCATCACATGTTTATATTCATTGCATTTTTTAATATTTATCCAAAATAAGACCAGTATTCTACTTCATAAACCGAAACAATGAAAAGTGGTGCTAAACTATTATTACTTCGAGTGTAACATTAAAATATCTTGTCTAATCTAACGTCGATCCTTAAATAAATTGGGCACAAAGGACCGCTGCGGCTGAAAACCATAATTTGATGATTGCCATCCAACGTTGGTTCCAACGTTAGTGCCTCCTTGCCAATTGGTTGATGATGGTACCTTCTTATTCATATCGTTTAAAGGTAACCAGCGCGAGTCGTTTATGCTCGGATTATTACTGTTTTGGCATAGCGGTTTCGCAGGAAATGTTTGCGACTTGTTTTGCCAATTGTCTTTGGATTTTGCCCAAGGATCCCCTTTGTCAGCTTCTCTGGACCAATTAGTCGATGATGCAGCCTGATTATCGACGTTCATCCATCTTTCCTTCAGCCCCAGATTGCCTTCATCGCCCCAGGGATCTCGCGCGTCTTCTGGAAGGTCATTCCAATCATCCTTGTCTCCTTGATTCCAATCGTTAGATTTCGGCTGTTCCCATCGCGACTTGTTCGCATTCATCCAAGGCTCCTTATTGCGGCCACCTAAAGTTTCTTTGCCTCGATTCCAATTTTCGCTGACTCCCGATCTGGATGGACCGGACCATCTATTATCTGTAGTTTGCCATGGTTCTTTCATACTGGGTTTTGCGAGCGATTGTTTCGCATTCCATGAGTTTCCGTGAGACGAAGAATCTCTGATATCCCAAGACTTGTCTTGGTTAGCTGGCTTGCGATATCTATCATTATCAGAGGTCTGCCAATTCCCGCTCGTTGTCGGTTGCCTCTCATTACGCCAAACGTTTTCCGGTCTTTCGTTAACGGACCGTTGCCAAGTGCTGCTCTGTTCAATAGCGCCTCGACTTGGTATGTCCCATTCATCCGCAAATCTATTTGGTGGCGAGTTCTGGCGCCTTGGAGGTGATAATTGTCGTCTTGGAGGGGATTGCTGTCGCCTTGGAGGCGAAGCACTACGTACATGCGATACTCGATGTGGCGAAAAACGTCTCATGGGAGGTGACTGATGCCGCGATGGAATCATGTTTCTCGGTCTTGATGGAGACATCATTCTGCCAATAGGTGACATAGGTCTTCTTTCCGGAGACAATTGTCTCGCGGATGAGTCATATTCCATCGGAGACATTTGTCGTCTCGGTGGAGACAACTGTGGCCTTGGCGGCGACATGTGCCGTCTCATAGGTGACATTGGTCGACCTGAAGCTGGTATTGGCCGACCTGAAGCTGGCATTGGCCGACCTGAAGCTGGCATTGGTCGATCTGAAGCTGGCATTGGCCGACCTGAAGCTGGCATCGGTCGCCTTTGCGAAGATACTGTTCGATTAAGCGGTGAGAACGAACGTCTGGGTGGCGACATTTGACGTCTATCATCGGATAGAGATACTATTAATCTTACTGGCGATATTGGCCGTCTCTGAGAATATTCTCGGTGCGGCGAAGAATCATGTGCTTGATACGGCTTATCTGGGGAAAGATGTCTCCTAGGCGGTGAGCACGGACGTCTCGGTGGTGACAATAACGGACGCTTTGGTGAAAATCTATCCGACGGTGATGGTCGTTGTCTAACTGATAAATCCTGTCTTTTCATTGGAGAATTAGGTTTCCTCATAGATCCCGTATCGTTCCAACGATTTCTATCAAAATTTTTATTCCTATTCCAGGAATTATCTTGGTTTTGTCTATTTCTGTTGTCAAATGATTTTTGAGGATGTTCCAATGTTCTATTGTCGGCTTTAAATTTTTTCGGCATCACCATATTTGGCTCTAATGGTGCTAGATTGTGATATTTTTTGAATTTCGGCTTGGGAATAGTGTCCTCGGTCTCCAAATATTCTTTGTTCGCTGCCGTAATAACGATATCTTGAGCACGGATTTCTTGCACAAATCGACCTTTCAAAAGAGGATCATCATCAAGCTCTTTCTTTGCCTGACCTTTTGGCTCAGGTTCAGGTGGTGCAATGCGATCCCACACTGAACGCGGCAAATGAGTTTGAAGCTTATTGGTTTGATCGAGAACCAAACTTAATACATTTTTTAATTCCTTAGCAGTCGTTGCATCAACTATGGGAGATGGACCGCTTAACTTTTCTTTGGCTGCTTCAAGAATTTCTCGACTTTCATTTACCTTCTGTATTAGATCTGTGTCAATTCGGTTATTCAACAATTTTTCTCTTAAATCACCTTGTTCTTTGTTCTCCCTTGTTTTTTTCTCGAATAATGGATTGATGCGAAGTGTTGAGTTTTCATGAAGCCAATTCTTTTTCTTAGCTGTAACATCTGTTTAATAAAAAAAATTGATTAGATGTATATAATAACATCATGTCTATTAGTTTTATACCACCAAACTTACCCTGTTGCCCTGGTTTAGGTCCAGGCTTTTCGAGTTTCTTAGGCACTTTTTTTATTTCTATTATATCGGGCGAATGATCTCGTTTCAATTTCATTTTACCTTTTGATGGTGAACCTGAACCGCTTTTTACTGCTTTGGTTATTTTTTTTGTAAGTAATGCTTTGGTTTTTTCCACAAGTTCAGGTTTCGCTAACGGATTTTTTCTTAATCGTACGTCAGCATTTTCAATCTTGTCATTATTGATTATTTTCTCTAAAGCTTTAGTATTCGCCAACGATTTGCTTTCTTCCTCCAGCATCTTGATGAACCACGGCTGCGTAAGCCTATGCATGAGTCTACGTTCCATTAGAATAACTACCTCAAAATGAGGCCCAGTAGGTAATGTATCGACGACACATGCTCGAATTGGCATGAACGGATGACCGAGCCCATTTTCTATAGGCCGTGCAAGTTCTAATATTGCTCGAACTGATTGCTTTGTCAACGTAGTGACCATTACAATACGTCGCAGAGAACTGATTTTTCTTAAGCATGTCATTACTTCAATAGCTAAAAGATATCATAATTTTAAAGTTTTATTATCGTAAGAAATGTTGTGACCGGAATGTTAAATGTTACTAATTAATTGCCAATAATACTAATAATATTAACGACTAACAAAAATCAATTTTGCATACCTCTACCCATATTGGTGCCGGCATTGACTATACAATAAGTTACACGATTTTTATTGTATAAATCACGCGCAGAACCTAGTTTATTTACAACTTCAGATGGCGATCCCATTATAAACGATGCATTGTATATGTGGTTCAATTCGCATGTCATTTCAGCTTCTTCTATTTCCGAAGGTGAATCAACTCCTATTACCTCTCGACATTTCTGTTATAATGCAATGATAGCACATTATTCGTTCCATTAATTTGCTTAATATCGCGTTTATGTATATACATAACGCGTGACGTTAGAATGACACGTCAATATATCTCATTTGAGTTTTTTAATAATGCGTTTACTCACATATATCTTATGTAAGTTACGCAAGAAGAGTACTTACAGATGCTATTGTAAGTCCAATTACACCAATTCCACAACCAATTTCAAGTACTGTAATTTTTTGCGTGGGTTCAAGCATGTCCGCAACTGCTTTAGCTACATTCCATGCACCGGCAGCGTTACACCAAAAGTTTGTCTTTGGTGCAAGCTGCACTTTTAGATTACCCACGGTTTCATCTAGAGCTTCTGCTCCCACTAAGAATGTTGTAACGATTTTATCATCGCGTCTGAAACGAATGCAGTGAAATATGCAAATATCTGCTATTTGGTAGCGTAGTTTATCTTATTGGATTCTTACTTGTTCAACGATTTGCAATAGAGAGATTTGACATTACAATTCTTTCCCGGACCAGACTCATATGTCTGCTTCAAACGATCCATAGTGCTACGACTAACATTTTTCCCGGTTGCAAAAAGCATGAGTTCATCCATGCTATTGCAACGTACTAACAAACATAACCACTGTTGTCTGTTATCTTGATCTATATCTTTTTTTATATCAATATCCATAGATATGTCATCCGATGGATTCTCATTAGAAGAAACTGTGTCCTCAGTCGGATTTATAGTTGTTTGAAGAAAATCTTCAAATATCTATAATCATCGGTATTACAAACTCTATACAACTTATTTCTAATATCAGTTATTTGATATAAGTGCACCTTTTTCTATTTATTTATTTATATTATATATTTTTTAAAGATTATATACGAGTATATGTATGTATATATTGTATATCTCTATAATATATATGGATTACATATCATACATATACATATATATATATATATATATATATTGTATGTAATCTACATATATTATAGATAATATACATAATGTCAATCATATTATTTATTGTGTTGCATCATAAATCGTTATATTGCATTTTTATCATTTTGTTATTAATGATTTATTAATATGATTTATTAATATTTATTTCTTATAAGAGTTTGTTTTGTAAATTAACAAAGTTGCATGTTTATCTATGTTATGGATCTTGTTTTTCAAATATATAATTTATATGGTAAATATTAAAAGCTTATATATCGTGTTTATTATTTATATCATATTGTGTAGAGTCCATATATATTGTAGAGTTATTTAAATCATAATACTTTCCAAAATATATGTGTATTCTTTTTGAGGACGTCTGTATAATTAACTACATCTCCAAATATCACACATTATTTGCATTATAGTACAAATAATTCTGATTATCAATATCATATGTATATATCAATAGTCACATCTTTCTTTCTCTTTTTTCCAGAAAGTAAGTTCTTATCCATTTAGCGTAATAGTGTAATATAAGTATCAAAAGTATGGCATTTAATTTGTTTTTGATATATAGTAATATATTGGGGGGGGGTAGGGTATTGCACATCGCATTTTTTAAAAATATATTTATATATTTTTTATATATTTTGTTCACATTAAAAAAACGTTATGTATCTTACATGATGGAAATTTTTTTTCTACCAAGTGCATTCATTACATTGCATCTATAACAATGTGTAAATAAAATGTATACGTGCGCTCTTTCTCTTTCTTTTTATTCTTATTTTATGCATATATATGTATATATATATATATATATACACAACCAATATATGCGTATTTTCTCATTTATTGTTTTTATTGGCTCTTATCAACCATAAATTCATTTATATAGTCTATTGCATATGCAATTAGATTTCCAAAGGCTTTCTTTTTTTATTGTGTATTTTATGTATGACTATTCATATTATATACTTTTTAGTATACAATATAATTCAATGTCATTTTCAGAATGCGTTTTGTTATAATGCATGGCCTTTATTATATGTGACTATTAAAATTGGATTAAGTCCTCTAAACACAAGTAAATATCTTTCTTTTACAGTTTTTTCTACTGTATATATTAGATAGATTTAAAAAATATATTAGATAAATTATTTTATATTTTGTTGCACATATATCTGACATTGTTTATAATTATTCAGATTTCATCCGTTTTTATAAGATAAGAAATGTTCATAAGTGCATGCGTATGTTTCACGAGATAAATATTTTGCAAATATTTTGTAAATAAATGTATGTAAATTGCATTCGCGTATATAAAAAATATAAATTAATCAAAAAGTTTTTATTCGTTTTTTTATTTTATATAAAAATGTATATAAAGAAAAAAACGAATAAACTTTTTATAAATAAATTTACCTTGACTGCATTTAACACAAAAGATGGTAATTCCGTTGCATTATCGGTATTAGATGCCCCTATTCCGATTGGTTCAAGATACCACATTGTTTTGTTAGAAGAATTTGGATAGCTCTCTTGTTTTATAGATTCCTGTATGTATTTTTTTCTACCTACACACACACATACATAACATATTAAAAATATATTTCATTATGTATTGATAAATGTTTTTATTCTATTTTTTTATTTATAACATTTATATCTCCCATTCCTTTAGACAAAAATCAATACAAAACATTGTAATATTATACATATATAAAGAAAAATAATAAAGTTATTTACACACATCTCAGTTCAAAATAAATGTATTATATATTATATATATATGCAGTTTTCTGCATAAATTATTTTATTATAATAATACTCTGGTAGAAGTGAGTATTAATAAACATGTAAATTATGAATCTTTAAAAAAATTTTTTTAAATACAAGAAATACATAAACATATAAGGCTGAGTTTCCACTGAGCGCGTCACGCGTCACGTCATCCGTAGTTAACCAATCAAAACAACCTATTTTATTATAATGTAATAATGTAATGGCGGATAATACGACGCATGACGCGCTCAGTAGAAACTCAGCCTAAGAAATTAGTTGAATGATTACTATCAAATGCACAAACTTACCAGTTTTTTGTACTGTGTGCTTTCTTTGAAGATAAATATGAAACAAAGTAATATAAAAAAATTTTATATTTTTTGTACTTACATTGAAACTTCCATCGATTAGTATTTGGTTTTTTTAATGAACAACGTCGAATCGGATCTATCTTACATATAGGCGATCCTTCTATTTTCTCTATTCTCTCTAACCATTTCTCATAAGGAGGATAAGAGACTATTAATACTCGAGCCAACTTTGACAGTCTTTCTTTTAAAAGATCATTTTTCTCTAAAAGCTGAAAAAAAATAATTTTTGTGTACAGTAGTGCATTTTTTGTTTTACAAATTTTAACATGTTACAAATATATGAGATTTATTAATGTACCTTCTGTTCATACCACTTTTCCTCTACAAATTCTTCTTCAAGCACTGTTATTTCATCTTCTTTATCGTCTTGTTCTTCTTCTTCTTTTTCAAACAAATCTGATTGATTCATTTCCTTCATACACTGATCCACACCAAAGGTTTCAGGGTCCAATTCAATATTTTCTATCACATCCAAATGATGCATCACATCTTCATCTGTTACCTCCTTCTGTCCATCAAATTGATCTAAGCTAATATCAGCAGTAAAATCAGTATCATTGTTCAATTCTTGATCATATTCCATTTTTATCAAATCCAATTTCTCTGCGTTGTTATTATGAGATTTTATATTATCTGCAATGTAATAAGCGCTCTATATTACATAATATATTACATATATGCTTTTCACACCGCAAGATTTGTTATGGCTATACAAGAACGTTACAATACTTTTCTTGTTCTTAAAACGAATAAAATTATTAATCTCACGAAATTATTTTAATACGACTATTTCTCAGACTCCGATATTACAATATTCAAGTTACAATTATAGGTTATAATAATATATTAAAGTAGCTATTAATAGAAGTATGTATTAATTGTAAGAAATATGTTCTATATACAAAACTTCAGAATAGCTTTCTATATCTTACCAGTCTTGGGATCTTGTTGTGTGGTACCATCCGACCTTGGACAAGTTGTAACTTCCGAGATAACTTCTGCCTGTGAATCTTGTGCAGTTTCAGATGTTTCTACTTCCATGCATTCATCTATTACCTGGTATTGCTCTTCTTTGTTTATAACTGTCCCAGTGTCTTCTAGAAAAAACATGTCAAACTGTGTATAGTACCGAGTACTATAAACAATTATAATCATAAATGATTACGCCAAGAGATAAGCATTTCTCGAATATTCCGTTTCAAATCGGTTTATAAATTTCGCAATCTTCCGCAGCTTTCGACAGCGTACAGTTGTAGTTTGAAACATTTACCCGTCAACGAAGAATCACCCATGGCTCCAATTCGTGCGGAAACACGAAGTCGGGCTGAATGGCACTTGCGGGAAAAGGACTTATCGTCTTCGTGTTGCGATATCAACAACTACACCACCATACGTATGACGTAATACGGTGACTGGCAAGAGAAATCACCGAATAATTGATCGTAGCAACAACGGCAGTAGCAGCAGCAGCAGCAACACGTTGAGCGCTTAGCGCGTATATACGCCTTCGACTGTTCGGTTGTTTACAAGGAGAGGCAATTCTTACCGTTCATCAGCTTTGAATAGACACCAAAATAAGACGCGTCCACCGCAGTCTCGCCGTTTCGTCTTCCGCTTTAGATTGCGACGTTGTCGTTTCGCACTCCCTTGTATCGAACGGATATCATGAAATATGGACGAGTATATAGGCCTATTTTTCCGTTGCAGCACTACGTTGAACTATTAGCACTATTAGAAATGAGACAGATATACACTCGAGCGCTCGGAGAGAAAAGAAGAGCAGATAGGAAGTACAAAACGAGCAACTGCGAAGACACAATTGGTCTGTTCTTTGTCGCTGCACTTCTGAACTAGTGCAATAAGTTAGAATGAGATAAATATATTTTCTTTCATTCTAACTTATTGCACTAATTGAACTAGTGCAGCCAGTTCTGCAATAGAAAACAAACCTACGAT
>NJRL01001479.1:12852-38017 GCA_003063815.1 Aphaenogaster rudis
ATATATATATAAAACTCTTGTTATGCCGGAATTTACAAAATGCTTGATTTTGTATTATGCCTGCACAACTTATACATTTCTTTAACCCCACAAACTACGCACCTACTATTTTGTTGGTCTTGAAACGTAGTCCCTAGCTAAAGGTGAAAATAGTACATAATTAGATTGATAATTAATTTAATAATACTAATGCGCATCTTGAAAAACCCTGTAAAGAATTTGTTGTGAAAAATATCACCTCACACACAACCAGGATTCGAACTTATTTTGTTGGGCTTATTCGAATCCTGGCTGAGGTGATACTTTCGCCGCAATAAGTTGTTTACAGGATTTTTTAAGATGCTATGCGCATTAGTATTATTAAATAGATTATCAATTTATATTTTTAGCTTTAGCTAAGGACTGCGTTTCAAGACTGACAAAATAATTGGCGCGTAATTTGCGGGACTGAAGAAATATAAATTCACGTGGAAAAAAGATTATTAAGCATTAAGTCTCGACCGAATAGATTTATATGTATACATATATTTATATATGTTAATAAAAATTAATTTTTGATAGGTTTATCTATTTTTATCGTTAAATTGCAATATCCTGTTGTTACAATATTAATTATTAAAAATTAATTTTTAAATACCTTTATGCAATACTATATATATATAAATATTATATTTTAGATATAATCTCTTCCTACTCTTAAATTTGACAAATTGAAAAGATACAAAAAAGTATCAAATGAAATAAAATTTATTTCAAGTTTATTTCTATTGAAACGAGTCTGATGATTACATACTTATAATTCTAATTAAGTATTAATTAAGTTAATAATTTAATTTGAACGGGATAAAATACATGAAAGTAATCTTCTAATTTTCTAAAATAGAGATGAAAAATACAAAGTAGCATTGTCATGAAATTTATGCATTTATTATATAACGAGTATCGTTATTTAAAGCGCTGATAGGCAGAACTTAACGTATATCCTACATCATGAAGTTGCAGTGTATATAGTATATACACTGTTGATTGCTGTTGAATATTCCGTGATAAAACGAGATGGTAATTAGAAAGTGTTTTAAGACGCGGCATTATTTAGGACGTTCGCATAAATGAATACTGTTTAAAATTATTTGCGCTAGTTAAATTTTTCTTATACATAGTAGTAGAATGTGAAAATATATTATAATAGTATATATATATACTGAATTGTTCATGTATAAAATACAGCTGCGATATTCTATTACAATATCTTATGTTGAAAATTTCAAAAAGTCTTGGGAAAAACAACATGTTAGTTTGAGAATATCCAACAAAATTAGTTCTTTCTTTTTTTGTAGGAATATTTTATTGTAAATAGGGCTACTTTATATAAATGAGGGCTACTTCCTGTCCTAATTAAAAATCTACTTCCTATGAATACAAAACTTTTATCAGGATAAAAAGTCAGTCAGTTAACGTCAAAGAGACGCATAATACGATGAAAGGTCGTGGTTTAAGCAAAAATGTAATATGCGCGTCACGTTCTCGACGAAGTGCAAGAGATGTACATCGAGTCAGTCCAGTGAGTTCAACGATGAAACGAAGAAGTTCCTGATCTGATTACGCACGTATTCACCTTTTCTGTCTCGCGACTAAAGTTAATTACTGCCGGCGCTGATGCAGCAAATGATATTTTTTATAAAGCAATCTAGAAGATATAATTTCCGATTAATCCTCTTGGCTGCAATTTCCTGCGCTCTTATACTCAATGTGCCGTGATTTAAATAATCGTACGAACTGTTTTGGCGATTAAATAAAGTATCGAGTACAAAATTTAAAAAATGATAGTAATTAAATAAATTATTGCTTTTGTATGTTATTAGCGATTAATGTATGTAAATTAACGCAGATATAAAATATTTTGAGTGACTTCTACTTATATAAACTTTCCTAAAATTATAAAATTATAAAATTGTTCTCAAAAATTTTATTATACATAAAATTTAGATTTATTGTTAACTGTACAAGATGCTTTATGATAATAAATATGAATAAAAAATAATTTTATAAGTGAAAATAGGCCGCGAAGATCTCTTAAACTCCAAAATCTCTTAAATTTATTACTGCATATTTGTCTTAATAATATTTGCAGAATTGCTTTAGAAAATGCAGAACAGCGAAGCGCATGTTTACTTTTGAAACGTTATTCACAATTTCTACTTTGATAAAATTGTCGCTGGGTGTGTTGAGCTGTCTTCGTAATGTTCACAGGGAAATGTCTGGCAGCAGCTTCTGTCCTTCCATTTCATCCTGGAACTGGTCAACACGATTCCGTTCACAATCACGGTAAGTTCTTAAGAGAATTATATTTGCTTTTCATTTTATTTTTAATATTTATTCTAATTTAATAGTGCATTGTTAACAATATATCCTTTTACACATATTTTTTTTATTTTTATGAATGTTGTTCGATTGCGTATAAATAAATTGTCAAATCATAACTTCGTGAAATTATACATTTAAAGTAAATTCAAGGAATATGATGAACTGGAATAAAATGAATCGTAATCTCTCTCTCTTCAAAATAATAATCTAATTACTTAATTTTTTTGATTATTTAATTATTTGTTTATGTATCTGTTTTTTAAATTATTCATTTATCAATATAGACAGATTTTAAAATCCTAAATAATAATTCACAATTTTATAATTAAGAGTTGAAATGTTAACACGAAAGTATAAAAATTTTTTTAAAGAAATATATGTATATTAAACATAAACCGCATTTGCGTGAAAATGCACGAACTTTATTCGCGTCAAGTTGCATACGCTTGACTATGATGTATCGATTTTTACATGTCCCATAGGGAATAACCTTTATCTCACAGTGGACAATACGTTACGACATTACGTGTACGGTTATTGCGCTTGGAATTTAATTAACTTAACCTCATTAATTTTGGATTATACGGTGACGTTTATGTAGCGTGTAAACTGGATATACAAGTTCCTAGTTTTACACCTACTTATATCTCGTACCATAAAAATGTGAAAAACGTAGTTATAAAAAAAACTAATTCAGAGAGCATTTCTAAAAGAGCATTTGAAGAACAAATATTGTTAAGTAACTTTACATGACATTATAATTGTTTACTCAATATCAATTATTAAAACAATAATAATTATAATTGTTTGTTTAATACCAATCATTTAAATAATAACAATTAATTAATTGTATTTTCTTAGTTTAATATGCATTTATAAGAAACTAATGAAACCTTTTAAAGAAAATATTTTTGGGAAAGGTAATAATAAGCTTATCTTGCAATTTGAACTCTTATCTTTAACGTCTTCCTTTGAATTCTGAAGTATAAACAGAAAGCACCCCAAGTAGAACACGAAAGTCATGATGACGTCAAAATGATGCTAAAATGACGCCTTTGACATCATTTTGACGTCATCATGACTTCAAAATGATGTCAAAGGTGTCATTTTAGCATCATTTTGACGTCATCATGACTTTCTGTTCTACTTGGGATAAAGTATAAAATGAAGGAATTGAATTCTGAAGCATAAAGAAAAAATGTGAAAAGAAAAATGTTTCAACGATGTATATTCAAACTTGTATTAACGATATATATAATTAGATGTATAACATTTCTAAATTATAATAAATTTTCATTAAAACCAGTGCGCTAAAGTTTAATATGTAAATGTACGCTCCACTGTCTAGCATGATGTAGGTCTTTGATGCTGCAAAGCAAGCACAATGAGCAAATTCATGTTCAAACCAAGCAGCCGCGTTGATGTTTACAACATAAATATCTGCAACTGAACCAAATAACAGACGTAGTATTTATGGTCATCACACATCTTGCGAATCATAGCTCAAATGCTTGCCCACCTAATGAGTCAATTGTCATGATTCAAGAAAATCAAATGTTCTTCGAAAAGTACATAAAGAGACGATATTCAGAGTTTGAAGAAGAATCTAAGCATACATAACATACGCACAATTAACATAGGCATGCGTTTTATTACGCATCATAATTTACAATATGCATCGAAACAATCTTTTTCTTTCACTTTTTTATAAATATTTAATTATAAAGAACATATTATTTTTATATATATATATTCATCAAGCCAATTAAAGGTAATAACAATTAAACTTAATCTTTTTAAATAATTTGTTAACTTAAAAGCGTATTATTATGCTCTAATTAAAGCGATTAAATTAAAAGCCATTTTCTTGAGAAACATGGCTGAACACGCTGGAGCTAATTATATCCGTAATAAATTTACAAACCATTGAAAATGCAGAGTGTTAATTAATTATAATTTATAACGGATAGAATTTTAAATAAACGTCAGGTAGAAAAGAGTATAACTGAAGATATTTCTATGTTATGTTTGCAGTTATTATACCCGCCAATGAGAAATCTGTTCATTCCGGTGTTCCTAAATTGTTGGTTGGCAAAGCACTCTTTGGAAAACATGTTCGTAAGTACCTCATCCAAACTAACTATAATTTATACCAAGTTTAAGTTTGATTCGCGGTCAACGCGTAATTACATTTCAGAACGACCTACACCGAGCAATGCAGAAGTCCCAATCGGCATTGAGTCAACAGCTGATGATCCTTAGTGCTACGTTACTGTGCCTTGTCTTTACTAGGTGAGTGCTTTCAAATAGAAAGATATTTATTGCACATTCGTACTTTCAAAAACATATATTTTTAAAATATTATAATCTTTTACTTCTTTGTTTTCTTAGTATAATATATGATAATTAAAAACTTAGACATGTCCATTCTTTTTGGTGCGTTTATACAATAAATTTTTTTAATTATTTTAAATTGGCATATTTTCGAGATCAAATGTTTCGAAACTACATGTATTGTAATTAACAAAGTTAATTATTTGTGAATAGACTCATGAAGTAGGTTCATATATACTGCTCGCTTTGTCCTACTTACTCGTTCATCAAAAATACATTCCTACCGGAATAGCCTACGTTTCCGGAAAGAAAATTCTTATTTTAGGGAAAATTAACTGAAGAGTGCTCCAATATTCTTGAATTTCTAATTAGTTATTATTGTGTGTGAGTAAAAAGCCATCATTTTTTCATTCGACTGAATAAGTTATATACGAGATTGTGTATATTAAAAGTAAAATATATAGAAAAGAAAATTATTTATATAATTATATTTATAAATTATATATGTAAAATGTAGAAATACATAAAAGAAATACAATGATAATTGCAATTATATTAAGTTGAAAATTGTTGCATAAAAGTTAACTATCGGACTCAATAATCACGAATATTATAATATTTTAATTATTGGCAGATTCATTTGAATGTTAAATCGGTATATATTCACGCAAATATCAATTTCACATTTATACATAGAATCCAGAATAAACCGCGAGGCGATCAGCACTATCTGCTTCGTTATTAGATCGAATGATTTATTTAATTGTCGCGTGCGACTGTTTTCTATTTATTTCAATATTGTTTCATTTGTTCCATTTACTATCACGCGAATCTGCATCACAAATCTTTCTTTTTTTCAAATTTCAACGAAATAATTAAAATATATGGGATAATTCTCGTCACTGTGAAAATATGAAATTAAATTTCTATCTCTACGTAGATAATTTATTATGTGATTTAGAAAAGGTAATTTTATCAATAAATTTTACATTAATTTTACGCATAAATTAGTATAAATTTATATGTCATATACAGGGTGGTCCTCGTAACGGTCGCCACGATTTTTAAGGCACTTACAATAATCTGACAAAAAAAGTCATAAACAAAAATTTATCAGTTTCTAACCGGCAACAAATTGCAATAATAAAAATTGACTAAACATTTTTTTCCATAAAAAAGCAAGGTCACCTTGAAATTTTTAAATGGAAACCCCAATTTTTTATTGCATATTCTTGTAGCTTACCTCGAGAGCTTTCCAAAACACTATAATTAAGTATTTTTTCATTAAGAACTTTTGGAATTATAAGACTTGAAGGTTCTAGTATTTTGACATAAAATACAAAATATCTTATAAAACATTAAGTTTTCGGTAATGTTATCTTAATACTTTTATGCATAGAATAATGAGACGAATCAATTGGTCAAAAAAGACATAGTTGCTTTTAAGAAAAAGTATGCAGATGCATATTGCAAATTACATATTTTAATAGTAATAGTAATTTTTTGAACTGGCTAAAAAAGATTTAATTCTAGTTTTCTTCGAAAGAAACTATTAATTTTCACTTTGTTAATAAATCAAATTATAAAAATTTCGTTTACTATGCATAATAAATAAAATATTAATCAATATTTCAATAGATGAATCTATAAACTGAGATTAAATTGTATTAATAAAAATTGCTTTTCCCACAAGCTATTTGCACTTTGATGTAAGATTATCTTATAAACAAGATTTTATATCTATTTATATTCGACTAGTTGTTCAATATTTTTACTCTGTTTTAAAATCTATTTATCGAAATAAAATTAACATAAGTCTAGATAAAGAAAAGTGAAGTAAAAAATATAATTTTTGACAATATGTTTTAATAATACACAATATGTCATTACCTTAAGATTGATTTGAGGCGAAGAATTTGCAGCAACATCCTACATGCAAACAATCGTGAACTGATATTCGCAATGGACTTGAATCGTGACACTGCCGTAATGAAGTTTCCACCATGGCGTTATTTAAGTTTACATAACGAACGTATTTCATTTGTCGGCATGCAGGACTTATTGTATTATTCGAATAACGAGAAAAGTTTTCCAACCGGGTACGAGTTTCTATTTACGAATCCAAGTCGTGGATGACTGCGGTTCGTCTTGTTTAATCTTCTAATATAGTTGTATCTGCAAACGCGACGGCGCATAGAAAGCTTAGATTGCGGAAATAAACGAATAGTTTGCATGTATGATCTCGTCTGCCATTTTCGCTATATTATAAATACTTGCTTAACTTCAACACGCATTCAGTAAATTAGCATATACCAGGAAATATCGAAGTGCGATAGTAATGATAATGGAAGAGAGAAAAAGACATAGAGAGAGAGAGAGAGAGAGAGAGAGAGAGAGAGAGAAATGCTGAAAAATATTAATTAAATTATTAGATAATTAAATAATTTTATGAAGGCAAATTTTTTCTTTTAAGCAAATTTCGATAAAGTCTTACATTACCTTATTTAATATATTTATGACACAAATATAATAATTAATTAATAAATACATTAGCAGTATACGTATTAGTAGCACGTATGAATTAACACTTAAGAACTTTTAAAAATTAAAGTATGATATTTTTTATGCGTTATTCTTTGGCGAGAACGAGAAGTTTGGCGATGAGCAATTTGTAGCGTAAAAAAATGTGATTTGGCTGAAAAAATCCGCCACGGATTACAAAAAATTGATATCGACTGCGCAGGTGTGAAAAAAACAAATGCCTGTCATACGCAGATGGAATTCGTAACATCAATCGTCATCGCGTATTGACGTGGACGTTGCAAACCGTGGGTAATTTGCAGCTGCTGTTCTACAATATAAAAAAAAATTCTGTGTAAAATTTTACACGCAAGCTGTCGAATAGATAGCGATTTTCGTCATAACTATGAAAAAAATAACGATTCACGTACAACCGATACAGTTTGCAACAATCGTTAGAGTTTTAGCACATATTAAGACATTAAGATAAACTATTCCAAAGCATTCATACGAACCATGTTGCACTGTATTTTGCTATTTTGGAAAATAAACTGTACTTTCTTTTCTAATTTCTAAAATTGTTTGAGAGAAGTAGAGAAGTTTATGATATATATTAATAACTGATTTTTAATAATTATGAGATTTAAAATATAATGTGTACTTTCAGAAACATATTAATATAACAAATATTAAAAGAATAATAATTTTTTAAATCTTACTGTTGCATTTTTTGGCGTTTTTACATTTTATATTTATTAGTTTTCTTTCTTTAATATTTACATCATATAAGCTTGTACTACGGCATCACTAATCTCAGATATTAGGTCTAAATAATTGAACATCTTTACGTCATCCAATTTATTATAACGATAATAACAAATGAGTATTATTAATCTCAGATATTAATATCATGGCATTTATCGTAATGGCACATTTATTCAAACGGAGAGATTCACAAGATTGTATCAATCTCTTTTAATTATTTCGTTTTTCTTCATGCGATCATACGTGGAGTTTATATTACACGCATACATATATTTAAAAATGCGGTTTATTTAAAAAAAAAAAGAAAGAACAAAAATGCATGGATTTGTTTTGGTATCAATTAGAACAAGTTTAACGTTTAGAACAAGTTTAACGTTTAGAAGCGAGCAAATCATTGTAACCAGCAGCTGTCCTTCTGCAATGTTAGGGACGAGTGAAGAAATGACGAAACACGCCTGATCGACCCAGATCGCAATGTGGGACAGGCGTTAATAAATAATCGCACACCGGCTTGTGCAGATGGATTGGTATCACCATCGATCGCGACGCTTTATTATTTACGGTGTGATTCTAGAGCGGCGCACTTGCCAGCTCGCCCTTGCACAGCCGTATTATCTACGACAAGGACAAATAAAGTGTAGCACGTCGTAACAATACGATGAATCTGCGTCGTGGTGCATCGAAAAAAGTCGTCGCACTTACAGCCGAGATGCAAAGAAATAGCTAGAGAAAGAAACGAATAAGTGATTCCACGGTTATTGAAAAAAGCATTTAAGCATTGCAGCATGATTAGGAATAAAATATAAAAGATTCGAACATTTGTTCGTAATGTGCAGTATAACATATCAATTCATTGTTTCTTTAAAGTTGTTAAATTTTTAAATATATTTGATATTTTTTAAATTTAATTTTAGAGAGATAGAGAAAGAGATTTTTATTATCATTTTTATCATTAAATATCTATGACTAAATTGACTGCAACCGCAGGATTCATGCAATCTTCTTCGCCTTAAAATGTTTAATTATTGCTTATGTTGGGGAACGGGTAGCTTGACTTTCGTGCCGCGAATGTAGTATGCATGATAAGCGCTATAGTTTCAGTTGCACGCTATGCGCTATCGAATCTGCAGGTTTAATCACCAGCTTCACGTACAGGTAGCCGGCCACTTTTATACGACTAACTTTTATAAAACGTGCATTTTCTTAAATTATCTTGAAATGCTTCTGAAATCGGTCCCACTAACATTGGTGCAAAGTAACTGCCGGATTAAATTTGTATGGTATGTGTGTGTGTATATATATATTTTTATTATTTTTTTTTATTAATCTTTATTATTATTATTGTTTTATGAATTGAATCTTTTTTTATTTCTTTTTTTTCGAAAAGACAAAATCCATGAATTGAAGATTAATTACTATCGAGAATTTTATCTTATAGGATAAAATATATATATTACTTTATTTTACATATAACAAATTTTAATTCTTATTAAGAAATTTTTTCTATATATATTTCTTTTAACTTTGTGCATTTTATTACGTTAATTTAATTTTTCGCTTACGTGACAAATAGAATAAAAAGGTTAACAATATTTTATCTAATTATCTATGAAAAATTTTGCTTGAAAAGATGTTCTAGATGTTGACTGTGTAGGTATAGAGAAAATATTATGCCAGTAACTTTTGCGTGTGAAAATTCTACTCTCATCTTTATATACATACATTTCATTATTCTTAATGATATGCAAGTAGCACCTCTCTTTCTCTCTCTCTCTCTCTCTCTCTCTCTCTCTCTCTCTCTTACAGTTTTGATGTTCATGCTACCGTAACATTTGTTACTTAATACAACGCTTTATATTAGTTAAACAGCTTTTGCTATTATAGCATCTAATTTCGGTTTCCTTTATCTAACTTTAGATATCACTATACAAACGTCAAGTTTTTAAAATTTGTAATTAAAGATGTAAATATTTTGACAGTTTTTATACGAAATCTTTACATATTAAGCAATAATTATTATTACAATTAAACATTAATATTCCGAATAAACAGAAATTACTGTTAAATGTTTATTAACGGAATATCTGCTTACATGAATGTAATAAGCTTCCTTCACACAGAATTAATACAGCAAATATACAATTGCATTGATTTACGTGTGCTAAGCACATATTGTATTTGCAATTATATAATCAAAATGATGCATACATCTTCTTAGTAAATAATATCGTTCCGTCTGAAAATTCTTTTTAAAAAATAAGATCGTTATATACATATATATAAATGTTTAAAAATTGTAAAAAGTCCTAGGTTCTTTATTGGTATTAATTAAAAAGAGTACATATTTAGTACATAGAATCTTTAAAATCTTTTATCTTCTCAATAACATTTAAAAATTCATTTTGTTAAAATAAAGTAAAGCTTTGAGACACAATTTTTAACGACTCTCTTTTAACGGACAGTGAAGAATCTATCTCGATTACGTCGCTTGTTTCCGTGAAATAATGTTCGGTTGAATTGGAACCGTCACGTACACACGGACGAGATTCGTTAGCGAAAACGTTACAACGTACTAACAAACCACGGCGCTTGGATAGGGAACAATGAAAATTTCAACGAAAATGCGTGACTTTATTATTCGTTCGTACGCGAAAACGCGGCGAATTGACGTCCAGAGATGTTGAAGATAAAACGACGGTTTTACTCTCACCGTAATACGTTTCTCGCGCCTTCGGCACTTTTTAAAAACGTAGCTCGCACATTTTGAAAACATACTCTGATGTTTTAATTTTTCTAAGTAATTATGGCTATAAAATTTCGTATTTGCAATATATTTATTAACTAATAAGTTTTATTGAAGTATTACAAATTAATATATATATATAGATTTTAGTTACCAAAAAACATAAATTTTTAGATTTATTATAACATAGTTATGGAATGAAAGAATAATTGCCAATATTTGATAAATGTCTTTATTTAAAAATTTATTTTAAGCTGCATTATAAGCTAACATCAATTGCAATAATTGAATAAAGACTCGGCAAAAAATGAATGAAGACATTGCATTAATAGATGCTACAGAGCTCCATCATTAGAAAATAATAATTAAACAAAAAATAATATTTTAGTTTATGTTGATAAATAGTAAAGACCGATAAGTATAAAATAACGATGATTTATAGTATAACTAATTTGTTGCATATTTATGAAATTGTATTTTTAACAAATGACAAAAGTTGCAAGTCAATTTGATCATGAATAAAACATGTTTACAATAGAATAGGCTGTATATTTACTATACTATATACTTAGTATACTGGTGAAATATATGAAATAGCATCGATCCATTTGTTGTTAATTAACGTGCGATGGGGCACGCTCGACTGTCACGACACGTCGAACGGAAGTACGATGATGCGATGGCGCAAGCGGATAAAGGAAGGGAGGAAAAATGAACAAGGTGCACAAATATATACGTCGATATAGATATAGAAACGGGGCCGCATGCATAATGGATATCGGCCGTTTATAAACCGCCGGCTGGTTTATACTAGGCGATGGTTTCCTCACAATCGGGTTCAATCTCTTCCTTTTCTTGCGCCGTTACATCAATTCTGTTACGATCGAAGAATGATCGAGGGTGCCGTTTTATTTTGCTTCGAGTGATCAGGCTAATTGTGCATTCGTTTCGTTACGGCGAAAGGTTTCCGAATGAAAAATTACGATGAAAGGAAAGGTGCTCTTCGTCGAGTAACGTACATCTATTTGCTCAGATCGAAAGTTGACGTCGGATTGATTAAGAAACAACCGAAGTTCGTTACGCTAATTGCGATTGGTTTTTGCAAATCTACCAATGTGTAATCACGCGCTAATTGATTTGATGAAAAGAAAAACATTTATTAATTGAATGTTTTTATCAGTACAAAATAAATAACGTAAATTAATCAATTAAATAGATAATTAAATCGTTACTTAAAATAAATGCTCAAATGTTAGTGGTCAAAATTTGTAATGCAAAGAGTATATACTATAACATGTTTTAAATTTTATTTGAAATTTTCTAATTTATTATTAAAGGTAGTCGACTTGCAAACAAATTTATATATGTTGACAAGCATTTCCAAAATAGGTTAATATCTATGTTATAATTTGATCTCAGATATTCATAACTGTTATACATAAATAAATATTTCGTTATTTAACCGTAAAAATTGCAAAAGTTTATTTACATAAACAATTTATTTTTTGTGCACCGAGGGAAATTCGGCAATAACTCTTTTGCTCTTTAAAAAATAATACATCCCAAAATGTACTGCTGAATATATCTCTATTTGCAATATGTCTTGATATATTTTTAGTTTTTAATAATTTATAATTATTACTCCAAAAATTAAAAAAGTTATTTTTTAAGCCGGTATATTGCGACTTCTTTTTAATTAAATAATTAATGTTTGCTTTTTGCCACTATATGATAGAAATAACAAATATTTTATAGAATTAAAACGCATATTATGTGTTTTACTTTAGTAAAATACATATGTAATAAATATCTATCAAAAATTGTAGTTTGCAGAAATCTCTACATATATTTATATTCGGACAATAATACTCATTCTTTTAAAATTTATCATTCTGCAATTATAAATAATGATGAAGAGAATTGAAACCTACCGTAAAACTACCGTTAATGTCTCAAATTACGGTTCGTGTACATGCTCTCTGAAGTGAATGACTATAAACTCCCCATTCTCAATGGCTTGCAATTTAAATGCAGGCGACATCATCTGCAGTGCGACGCGACTATAGAAACCGCGAATTTACGTTAGCTGCAATCCAACAGCATACAGTTATAAACGACGTAGAATTTACGTCGGACGCATGTAAAGTGACTGCAACTGTCTCGACATCTGTTTTCGTGGTCATCGTTCATTAATCGTAAAGCGATTCGATGAATTTTCCGTTTCAGCGTATGCGGGATCCAGCACTTCCAGAGAGCGGGGCACAGGCATTTGAATCTATTTCAAAGTACGTACTACGTTGTGGTAACGTTCTCCACGGTGGGTTATGGAGATTTCGTACCGGATATTTGGCCTTCGCAACTTTACATGGTCATTATGATTTGTGTGGCACTTATAGTGTTACCAACGCAGGTGCGTACATACATTATATATTTATAAAAATAAATAGATTGGGAGACATTTTACAAGTTTCATACATTATATACAGGATGGTCCTCGTAACGGTCGCCACGATTTTTAAGGCACTTACAATAATCTGACAAAAGAAGTCATAAACAAAAATTTATCAGTTTCTAACTGGCAACAAATTGCAATAATAAAAATTGACTAAACATTTTTTTCCATAAAAAAGCAAGGTCACCTTGAAATTTTTAAATGGAAACCTCAATTTTTTATTGCATATTCTTGTAGCTTACCTCGAGAGCTTTCCAAAAAACACTATAATTAAGTATTTTTTCATTAAGAACTTTTGGAATTATAAGGCTTGAAGGTTCTAGTATTTTGACATAAAATACAAAATATCTTATAAAACATTAAGTTTTCGGTAATGTTATCTTAATACTTTTATGCACAGAATAATGAGACGAATCAACTGGTATGAAAAAAAGACATAGTTGCTTTTAAGAAAAAGTATGCAGATGCATGTTGCAAATTACATATTTTTTCTTAAAAGCAACCATGTCTTTTTTTCATACCAATTGATTCGTCTCATTAGTCTGTGCATAAAAGTATTAAGGTAACATTACCGAAAACTTAATGTTTTATAAGATATTTTGTATTTTATGTCAAAATACTAGAACCTTCAAGCCTTATAATTCCAAAAGTTCTTAATGAAAAAATACTTAATTATAGTGTTTTTTGGAAAGCTCTCGAGGTAAGCTACAAGAATATGCAATAAAAAATTGGGGTTTCCATTTAAAAATTTCAAGGTGACCTTACTTTTTTATGGAAAAAAAATGTTTAGTCAATTTTTATTATTGCAATTTGTTGCCGGTTAGAAACTGATAAATTTTTGTTTATGATTTTTTTTGTCAGATTATTGTAAGTGCCTTAAAAATCGTGGCGACCGTTATGAGGGGACCACCCTGTATATAAACTTTAACATATTTTTATATATTTGTATATTTATAAATAAAATAGAACCCAATTATTATATTTTGCTTGCAGAGTTTCAATTTCTCTAATTTTTACTTGGTTATATATTTGACTATTAATAAATTAAATTAAAAAAGGTATTAATAAAATCTAATTTAATTTTGTTTATGATATATTAAATTTTATTTTATTTACTAATTTCAAAATGTAAAAGTTATCGTGTGTAGATACATGTATTGCGTATAATTTAAACTTTAAAAAAAAAGTGTAAACAATGTGTAAAAAATATGTGTAAACTTTATGATTTATTATATCAATACAACATTGTTCTGCAAAGAAACTATAGTGCCTTAAAAAGTTCGCGTAAAAATATAGCGCTGCACTAAACTCGTATTCATCTCGTTTAATGTGCGTCAGTTGTGGTCGTTACAGTGATCGTTAGCCTCATGGATTTCTTTTATAGACGTTACGTTTCGAGTCACACCATAGGGAAGGCGTAAATGTACCGAAACAAGACTCGTCATATATTACCGACCATATTGCCGCGCGGTTGACTCTCGTCGTTTTACGAATATTTATTATTTCAGTTGTTAAAGACATAACGCTTTTATTTCTCATGTGCGAGAAATGTGTGTCGAGAAGAGATCAAATCTCATGCATGCTTCTACGTAACGGTATAAAGAAAATTGCGTAAAAAGAAAATTCCGCAAAGAATATCCGGTGCACAGTTTAAGTATGGGGATCAGGAATGAGGATGTCGTTTAATGAACTTGTAGTTAACTTTCTTCTCATTAAGATTATAGTGAAGGGCTAATTTTACAGAATTAGTTTAAATTAAGAGTTAAAGAATTTCTTTTCTGAGTTAACATTTAAATAGAATATATAAATATTACAAATTTATTTATTATTAAACGTTAATTTTTATATTATTTAACGTCAAAATATTTAACACGAGACCCAACTATCCATATATAAAGTTAATCAAGAAGTTAAGAGAAGTAGAGAATCTAAATTAAATTCAAGCTTGTTCCAGAATGTATCATTACATTTTTATTATATTGATCACTTTATATTGTCGATAGCACCAATGTTGTTGGCTTTGTCTCTTTGTACTTAAAGAATCTAGGATTGGATCTGTGATTGAAGAAAAAACAGGGTTATCGATCTGATAACTGCACGTGTTAACAAAGATTTGTGTATTTTCCAGGATGCGCATTACCATGACAACTTTTCTCTTGTAATTGATTGTTGTAGATACCAAGAAAACTTTCTAATTATGAGCCTTTTACATTACATATGTCGAAGTCTCATTAGCGATGTTATCCGCAAATATTACTTCATATCATATTATACATATATTGTGCACTGTATAAAAAATCGTGCTTCTCTAGAGATATTTTCTATATATATATATATATATATATATATATATATATATATATGTAACTTTATATATATTATAGTCTCACCAACACGAATACTTCTTTTTACATAATAAAGTAAAATAATGTTTAAAATCTTTAAAAGTTTATGAAAGTGTACGATATGGAAAAAGAAACAATTACAGAAAATCACATATTCGATTCTGATTTAACAACATTTATCGTTGAATTGATTTAATGCTTAATGAGGTTTCAATCGAACAAAGAATATTATTAATTACAAGAGCAACTCGTGTCTACTCATTCATTGTCTGTCGGCGTCAACTGATTGCGCAGCGCTCAATACGGAAAGCCTCGTCGATCGCTGTAATTTGTCTGTCAGATTGCCTGCCAATCGCACACAAGATACGTGCCAATTCGTATGGGTCAACACGATGTGTCAACCCTCCTTCTCTTCGTGTCTGTCTCTTTCGTTTTCGCATTCGATTAAATTCGATTTTGAACGATGGAATCGCATCATTGTCGAGATAGCATAAAGATGTTAAAATAATTTAATGAAATTTGATGAAGGCGATTTAAAATTTGCAAGTAAAAATGCATAAAATTGTGATGAATGATAATATGTATGCCACTATACTGAGGTGCTTGCACATGCAAGATATTATAATATAATCAGAACCAAATATCTTTATATTTGTTAAAGGAAAAATTTTAACACTTTTATTTATAAAAATATTTACATATACATTCTTATACAAATTTTGCATTTATAAAAATTGTAATATAATATTTTACCAATATATTCACAGAGTAAAATCTATTTAATTATAAATATAATAAGAATTTTTTTACAAAAAATATAGAATTTATAACATATGTGTATTATATATTTATCAAATTTATATCTAAAATATAAAATAAGATATAATTTTATAGTTCAGAGACAATAAAAGAATTCCATGATAAAAAGGTTCGAAAAAAAATGATAAAAATAAAGAAGTTTTCTTTATGTTTTTCTCTATATTATTAATATAAATAGCTTCTATAAACGTGCGTATCTAAATATCAATTATATAATTTTATTTTTATTCAAGCAAAGTAATATTAATATTAATAATTTCATAAGTATTTGGTCTATTAATCTCATAAATTCAGATAGAATAATATGATTTCCCGTTTCGATTCATTGTGGTTTATGCAGACAGATATACTAGTTGATTGCATAATCATTATCTCATATTGATTACAGTTCGAACAGTTAGCTTTCACATGGATGGAGCGACAGAAGCTGGGGGGCTCGTATTCGTCGCATAGAGCTCAAAGTGAGAAGCACGTGGTAGTTTGCAGTACGACACTGCAAGCCGACACCATTATGGACTTTCTAAATGAGTTTTACGCCCACCCCTTACTGCAGGTTAGGCGACGAACGAATTACGTGCCTTGAATATTTCACTATGCACTAGGCAACTTGTGATTTCGTAAAAATTCTTTATCAAGCTCTCAGTTTACCATAGTTAAAGTAGCCGTGCAATTAATTTTAAAATGTGTTGTCAAGCTTAATTTTAATTACGAGTACCTAACGCGATCTGTGAAAGGTATCAATACATTGCTGAATAACATAAAAAAATATAATTATTATTTATAAAGACAGTAATTTTAATGTCAATCTTTTATGTGAAATAATTACGAATGAAGATCTGCAAATCTCAATATCATTGCATTATATATTTTTCTATACGTTTTTGTTTTTACCTATTTTATCATTTTTAACATTAATGACTGAAAATGATTTAAATATGAGTAGGACTATTATGTGGTGCTTTTATCACCGATGGAACTCGATACCACAATGCGGATGATCCTGCAAGTGCCGATCTGGGCGCAGAGGGTAATCTACATACAGGGCTCATGTCTGAAGGATGGCGATCTCGCGAGAGCCAGGATGAACGAGGCGGAAGCTTGTTTCGTGTTGGCAGCAAGAAATTATGCTGACAAAACTGCTGCTGACGAACACACGATACTCAGGTCAGCGATCAGTGAAAACTGTTGAGTACAAACTTCATTAACGAAGCTTATAATTGCCGTTGTAAATTTTCAACCTTTCCACTTTTCTTTTTTTATGATAAAGTTTCACGTAACGGGGATTAAATACTGCAATCCTAATATTATTCTCAATGATCTATTTCACGAATCTCAGACATTTTTCATTTAAGTTTTACTTCGGAGTTTAAATAGAACTTAAGCCGCCCTGTTGACCTTAATCACTTAACTTCCTTTACTTTCAAATTCAGTTGTAAAGCGCAGTTGACTTGTAAGCGAGCTTTTAAGACATCGGCTTTCTGTCCAGTGATTCTAATTAAATTCCGGATTGGTAAAGGATCCATAGATAAAATGAAATAGGAGAAATATATCTTACAAGACGGTAAATTTTTTATTCAACAAATAGCAAAGCAGTGCTATGTAACAAAAATAGTTTATATGTAATTTAAAAAACATATAGGAATTAAAAATATATTTTTAAAAAATTTTTTTAAATTCCTCTCTATATTTAGCACAGTAGCAGAATTATATCCTAAATCAATTTATTCTAAATATCTTTATTCGCGATTTGAGCTTGAAAGCGTGTCTAAATCTCATAGAAAATTGAATTTGGCAATTGTAGATCGTGGGCGGTGAAAGATTTCGCGCCCAACGTTCCTCAATATGTTCAAATCTTCCGTCCGGAAAATAAGCTCCACGTGAAGTTCGCGGAGCACGTGGTGTGCGAGGATGAATTTAAATATGCCCTTTTGGCAAATAATTGCACGTGTCCCGGCGCATCGACGTTGGTTACCCTGTTACTGCACACATCCAGAGGACAGTAAGTGCTATTCAACATGTACTGTAAAGCATAATTAGACTACTAAATTTAACCGTACAATAGCTATGTACATGTACATTTCGTAACGTGTACAGCCACGTGGACTGTCTCTGCACTTTATAAGTATATATTTAATCTTTAGACATTTAATATGAGGATTAGTTTTAATTTTTAATATTTTACTCATTTTAAAATTTTATAAATTTTAGTTTCTAAATTTTAAATCATAATTTTTTTTCGACGAAATATTAAATTACAAATACGTATACGGGGTTACAGATTTTTATTAAACATTGCATTTAACAAAATAATATGCAATAGAATATACTATTTTTATGTTTACTTTGCATAATTGTACGTTGTGAATATTACATCGTATGAGTATCGCATAAAGGCGGAAATATTCTGTACTGAAATCATCTTCACAGAGAAGGTCAACAGTCGCAGGAAGAATGGCACAGACTATATGGTAAATGTTCCGGCAACGAGATTTATCACATAATTCTCGGCGACTCCCGCTTTTTCGGAGAGTACGAGGGAAAATCCTTCACCTACGCGTCCTTCCACAGCCACCGGAAATACGGGGTTGCGCTTGTCGCAGTTAGACCGGCGGAACTTCCGGAATTTTATGAGGACACTATCCTGTTGAATCCTGGTAATCTCGCGACACACTACCAGTGTCTTTTAGATTTTTCTTCATGAACACTTTTTCCAGCTCTTTATTTCTTGAAATAAAAAATAAATAAAAAGAAATCTTGAAACTTAGATTTTATATTTCGCTTTATTTCATACAATCTTTTATCAATCTGTTGTATTATATGATATATCGGTAACTTCCTGTGAAAATTATTTATGTATTTATATGATCTATTATTTTGATCTATTAAGCAGATTGTATAGTATATTTTAAGTATGACACTTATATAGTACCTTGAAAAATGATTAATTATATCGAGAAAAGTTAAAAATATATTGTAATAGTTAGAAATAAAGGAAAACAGTAAAGGAATAAAATGTTTAAATTCTGATTTAATTAGTTCTTTATGCGCATACCGTGTGAAAAGCTGTCACATTCGTGCGCCAATCGTGTATTTCTATACGCAGGACCACGGCATATAATGAAGAAGACCGACACTTGCTACTACATGAGCATCACCAAGGAGGAGAATTCCGCGTTTGTGGTCGCGAATAATCAAGGCGTCGTTGGTGAGGGAACGCAGGTGATCGTCGAGACGAAGACGGACGCGACGATCACTGTGAGTAACGGGTCGACAACGAATACTCCGACGACCAACACTATAACGGCGACCATGAATTCCACGGGGGCAACATCGGCGACGACGACGACGACCACCACCACAACGATATCGACCAGCTGCACCGGTGGCGGCGAAGGGAACGGTACAGCAATCAGCAACGGTGCCGACGCGCACCAACGATTTTCCAACAGTTGTAACATTACGCTGAGCGAAACACTCTGCAGACAGGAGACCTGCACGGGGCCCCGTGCGCAGGACCGGTCGAATGGTCCCCAAGGTCACAGGGCCCCGTTGCCACCGCAGGTTATTTTGCAGGTCCTCCCTAGCACGCCAATACCAACCCAACACTACAACTTACTCGCATCCAATGTCCACCGTGAGTGTCGCATGCGCCTCGCTATGCTTCTTCTTTTTCTTCTTCAATTTTACTTTTATCTTTCTTATTTCGCTTTAGAAAATACTATTATTAGTCCGTCAGATCGCGCCTTCCAAGAGTTTCGATATTCAGCATTTAGACAAATCATTAGTATAGATCAGGGATTAAAAGCGATTTAAAAAATACCGGTAATATACCGGTATTTTTCGGTTTTATATAATAACCGAAATAAAAACCGATTAATACAAATACCGGTATGACGTAATATCAGTATACGCATAATTTTTTCGGTAATACCGATATTATACCGGTATTATAACGGTATTACTAAACATCGATATTGTTAGAAATTTATTTGATTTGTAATACATTTTAATACTTATTTTTAAAAAATTACAAAAAAAATATAATATATAAATATATATATACAGTGGCGTGCAAAAGTCTCTGGCCAGATGGATTTTTCACGTTTTTTTTCCAAAAACAAGGACTAAAGGAATTTTGACTAATATTGGGTAAGTGTAAGGACATGTCATTTAATGAAAAAATAGTTAAGAAATAAACACTATTTATTATACTAGAATATACTAGTCAAAATTTCTTTGGTCTTCGCTTTTGAAAGAAAACGTAAAAAATCCATCTGGCCGGAGACTTTTGCACGCAACTGTATATAAAATATCAACAAAACCGTTTTATTATAAATATATTTTTTAGTACAATGTGTCATTATATGTATAGAGAACAAATTATTATACCGGTATAATACCGGTATTACCGAAAAATTATATGTATACCGGTATTATGAAAATTTCAGTTATATACCAGTATTTGACGTTCAATACCAGTATTTATTAAAGGTTTTTAGAATACCGGTATTATAAAAATAGAGGTATATATGATACCGGTATACAATCGCTAGTAAAATTATTTCGGTATTCAGTCCCTGGTATAGATATAATAATTATTGAGTTGGAGGCTGTAGGCTCACAAAAGGTCTTGAAAATCTTTTCAAAAAATTCTAATATAATTTTTACACACAGACTCAAAAACTTTACGCGATCTTTCCAGGCTTGATTAATGCTTAATAATTTAATTTGAATTCTTTAATAATTAAATTTTGAAGGTTTTATTTATTTGATTGAAGAAAGTCTAGCTCTTTGAAAACCAGTATATTCACTTCGAATTGATTCTTTCGAAGAGATTCTTAAGTAAAGTTATCACAGTGTTAAAACTGAGGTTTTTTTGAAGCAAAAGGATTTCAGAGTGAAACTACTGTATACAAAGAGTTAATGATTCAATTCAAAATAAATACTTGATTACAATTGGTATAAATATGAAAATAATTTATAGATTATTAGATTTATATCTTTTTTAGCACTTTTATTCGTTGCACTAATAGACGTTGTCAAATATTGCTTAGACAGTTATCTATAATGTTTGTATTTGTTAAATGATAATATGTCATTACAACAAACATACACGTACATAAAACATACATAAAACACAATGCTTTATAGCTAAATGTAGAGTCGCAATAATAATTAATAAAATAGAAAGCACTGTTTTTAGAAAATGAAGGAACAATAGTGATTTTGTAATGCAAGTTTATGAGTAATTTTATTTCTATTAACTAAAAAGTTGTATCAATTTTATATATTTTACAAATTTTTTAAATATTAGTTTTTTATTATTTTTTTAACAATAGTATTTCTATTTATTCTTCATAAAAACTTATAGATCGTCTATAAAATATAAATTTTCAAATGAAAATTTATCGGCAAATAATATAATACTTACCTCTCTAATATATAAAATAATAATGAAATTATAAAATTATTTTTATTTAAATAATTTAGTGGTTTTGAAATGTCTTTGTTCATAGAATTGCTGTATCTTACTGCATAAATTTAATACGTTGTATTATTCTACTATAAAGCGAAATTACGTGGAAGACTCGCGATAATAACGCATATTGAATCATACGTGCGATTAAATCTCCATATACAGTGTTGGTTGAAGATTAACCGACCGAAATGTCAAACGATTCCTTCCTTTTCATTCATATCTTTCTTGACGTGGTTTATGCTTGCACGTCGCTTTATGTGTAATCTGCGTGCATATACCGTTCATGCGCCATTCAGCATTCGTCATCAACAATCTTCAATAAGTGCAGTTTCTGAATAGGAAACTGCGAAGCTATAGTGTAAAATATTGCTCGCTCCATTGCGGATCCATGTTTGGTATTCGAGTTAATCTACCATAAATCTGGATTGCGATACGACGGATTAAGCAATAATCTGATATGTTATTGGTTAATTAAATTTGATTATTCAAAAACGCAAGTATACATGAATAAAAATAGAAAAAAAGTTGAAATAGACAAGAATATAAATGATTGTAGAAATGATGTCATGTTTATATGGTATATAATAACTGTGATTTTATATAAACATTAAATATTAATTAATAATCTCCGAACTATGATCTTTTGGTATTACAAACAGTCGAAAGAATCTTTAATTAAATTAAGAATTGTAAATTATTCAGGAAATATCTTTCTCTTTTAATTAATTATAAATGAATTTTAAATAATAATAAGATTAGGACCAACGAAATTGTCAAATATAAATGTGAATAGGCCAAATGTCGGTCACCGCGGATCTTGGTGCGTAATAATAATTTTTGTGAATTCCCTGTTTATGCGAACTGCGCGCCGCATATTCGTCGGTCTTGAAACACAATCCTTACATGAACCCGGAATTAATTCACATGTTAAATTGACGAGCAACTTAATAATTTTGATGCTAACAGGCATCTATAAGATCCCCCCCTTTTCCTGAAAAACTGTAAAGAAATTATTGCGAAAAATAATCCTAATCTTATTATTATTTAAAATACATCGCCTGAAACTTGACGTTTATCCAACATATATATATGTTATTGCGAAGAATATCACTACATGCCTCGATGGTCGAATTGGTAGGACGCCCGCACGGATTGATGGGAGATCCAAGTTCGAATCCTGGTTGAGGTGTTATTTTTCGCAATAATTTCTTTACAGTTTTTCGGGGAAAGGGGGGGATCTTATAGATGCCTGTTAGCATCAAAATTATTAAATTGCTCGTCAATTTAACATGTGAATTAATTCCAGGTTCATGTAAGGATTGTGTTTCAAGACCGACGAATATGCGGCGCGCAGTTCGCATAAACAGGGAATTCACAAAAATTATTATTACGCACCAAGATCCGCGGTGACCGACATTTGGCCTATTCACATTTATATTTATAAATGAATTTTATTTTTCTAGAATTTTTATTTATTATTATTTTTTATAACAATAATTATATTATAATTTAAACTATAAATTTGAAAATGTTAAAGAAATTTTTCTAGAAATGTGTAATTGATATTAAACTCTTACTACTGACGCTAAACAATTATTAATTCTGAAAAAATGTTTATTTTTGGATACACTACGTATATTTTCAATGTTTCTTATTAAATTGTTGCAACACAGAAATAAAGTGCAAAGTTATTTATATTATCACGTGATTTAGTGTAAATTAGACTAAATGCTTTATATTAGGAGAATACATAAACGTATAATTATATTTATGTAGAACGAAAAATATAAAATAGCCAGACGAGATAGCATTCTTTTCTCGATACAGTGAATATTTCCCTTCCTTCTTAATGACATCATGTTTCTTTTATTCGTGTTTATTGGTTATTATGAAGACATTTCTTCTTGTGGCGTATCCGCAACTTTGCAGGATTATTGAATATTATAAGGAACAATCTCGCGATATTAGAATCACTCATCGCAATCAATTTTATATGTTACAGCGACCTATCTCGACCCCAGCGGATTCGGGGATTCGAGGCAATGTTTAAAAGAAGGAGGGTCAACGCCACAAACACCAATTACGGGAAATCATCTTGATGTGCCACGATCTCTTGATCCAAATCCTAATCTGCTTAGTCCAGAAATTCTAACGCAAAGGAGAGGTCAGTTTCACTCATTAATCATTTAATGCAATAAAAAATATTTTTCAATTAGGGAAAAAATATATTAATTTTATTTCCTTTATATTAAAAGTATAGGAAAACACAAACAAAATTGATGTGAAATTTAAAATTCCATTATCTAATCTATGATACCATTCGTAGTTTATTATTTTTTATAAAAATTTGTCTTAGTCTTATGATCTATTTAGGTTAAATTTAGAAATATATAAAATAGATTTTAATTGATAATGTAAATAAAATTGATAACTAAACTGTCTTCAACATAATTTTATTAAAATTTCTGTTCTTGTACACTTGATATACTTTTGCGTGTATAAAGTATAATATAATTTGAGGTATTTCTAATGACTTCAAAAGTCATTTCTGTAAATAGTTACAACTATGCTTATCGATGTCTGTTTTATATGCCAGTGTTTGTACAATACTAACAAAATCAGAATATCTATTTATTGATAAATAGATATCTAAGATAAATGGCTAATATCCTCCTTCTTTATTTTAAGTTTCATTTGTAACGATTAAGATAAAAATACATTTTCATATAGTCTGCAAGTTTATTTGAAATACGACACACAAACTTTTTGGTAAATATGCATAAAACTGGTGTCACCTCCAATGACCTTGACCTTGACATATGTTGTGCCTCCTGAGTGACCTTCAAAAGGTTTTAGTCGGCGGTCATTGTTTGTTAAAAAGTTATTAACAAAAAAGTTTAAGAAATATACCCCGAAACAATATAATCCTATCCAAACCAATTCTGTCGAAATATTACTCAAATCTTGGGACGATTACGATAACTTTGGCCCCTCGATTTGACGATGGTTTCTGGTAGTATTTTTTACGCTGAACAAAAAATTATTTATCAATAAATAGGTCTTATAGGGCTAACTGCTCTCGTTTTCGATTGTTATCGAATCCATTCGTTATGTGCTATAAAGTTGCAGTAACAACAACAAAAAAGTTATATGAACTAAGAAAACATAGTAATATTAACCATTTATAGTAAATCGTTGGATTATAGTAAACTACATATTTGTCTAAATATTTGTCTAAACTGGAAAAATGTTGTTGTCATATCTTACTTGTATGAAGTCTATATAAACAATATATAACAAGTCTATATAACTGTGTAATTATACATATATGATAAATTTTAAGT
>NJRL01001484.1:22778-42162 GCA_003063815.1 Aphaenogaster rudis
TCTAGTGAACATTGGCTTAGATATCCTATGGATATTTATGAGATCTCGAATTGCGGACATTTGGATATATAAAGCACGTCTAATGGATATTTCCTACATATTCATGGATATCCGAATATCCACCGGGAGATATCCATTAGATATCTAATACAAATTATGTTCTGTGTGGGTTCCTCATTTTAGTTAGTTCACAAAGCTTCCTCTATGAGGAAGCCAAACTAAAAAAAGATGAAATAAAAAAAACTTCCTCATAGAGAAAGCTTTGTGAACCAACTAAACTGAGGAAGCAATGTGCAAGTTTCTACTTGCACACTTTTTCAATATATAATTAATCCATGACGATTGACATAGAAAACGATATAATTTCAACTTTGTCATCGAAGTACCTTTCGAATATAAGTTTTTGGTCAAATAGAGTATCGAGAAACCTTCCAAAATCGAGAATATATATAATTCTAGATATCGTTACATCTCTTTATTTTTTTACAAGAATGATTTCCAATGCAAATCTCAAAATAATATCGTATAATCGTATAATACGGACTTGGCATCATTATCAGGTATATCGCTTCAACACCTCAAAAAAGTGATTTTTTTGAAAAATATTTTATGCGGTTGATCTACCTAATAATACGTCTAATTGTATACAGAATTTGAAGAAAATTGGGACCTATTTTACGTGGAAAAAATGCAGTGTCCTTTATCTATATGAAAAAAATTATAAAAGAAAAATACATTCCCACATAAAAATAATATTTGTTATTTTACACATAAACTTAATTTACAAATAGAATATTAAATTTATTTTCCATATTATAATTGTTTTGAATGATCTAACTTTAAAAAATTACGACATTCTAATTTAATATAAATAATGTTTTTCAAAATTAACTTTTAATTTAACTTAAGTTAATTTAATCTTAACGTAACTTTTAACTGAATTAGTTTTTTGTTTATGTAACTTTTAACGTAATTAAATTAATTTTATAGGCTATTAATTTCAACTTAATTTAGTTAAAAACAAATTAACTTACCCAACCCTGCATAAAATTAATGATAGCAATTAATAAAGCATCTGCAATCTGCATCTAATTCTTTTCCAATATTGAACCGTTGTTTCTAATTTTGAATGAACGAAGTAAATTAACTACTATCAGCTGCAAATAACATCTGCATTTGCTGACATTCTAATGTCCGGATAATTAATTCATCAAATTATCTGATTACTGAAGTTCAGATATTTGAACTATTCGGACAATTTAGATTATAACATCTGAAAAGTCGAATTTATTTAAACGAGTTTGTTAATTCGGATCCAAACTATCCACCGCAAGAAATGAAACAGAAAATTGATTGATAAGTTAATTAAAATTTCGTTCTTTGACTATTATTTTAATAGTCAAAGATTTCATTAGTCATTTCTACTTCTTTTGCTGGTTTTGCAAGAGCATTCTCCATAGCGAAAAATATAGTTAAAAGAAGGTGTCGATTATCTGAACATATAATTCAATTAGTATGTCTTTATCAAAATTGAAAAAGATTTAATTAAATTTATTTTTCTTATTCCTAAAGATTGAAATATATTTTATTTTTATTTTACATTTATTTTTATAAAACAATTGTTACACACATACACATACGCGCGCGCACATAAAGTATCGCTTTATATTGTACGTTTTTGTATATGTATAAATTACATATAATTTTAATTAATTTGGCTTATTATGATAAGTAATCTTCTACTCAATTTTTGTGGTTTAAATCCGAATTCACGAATTAGTGGATTCGACTCTTCAGACATTAAAATTCGAATTATTCGCATAAGTCGAATATTTGGATTTGAGTAATTGAATATTATATTTGGATATATTTATAACTTTATTAACTATATGTTCTTTTATTAAAGGCTTATTAAAAAGTAAATAGTATGTAGATCTGCTAGATTTATGTCTACGGTTCTTTGTTAAAAATCTTATGTGCGTTTCCCGAGGTTATACATAAATAATATTCCGATTAATAAATTATGATTACAATTATTTTATATTAAATTATTTCTAAGGTCAATGTCTGTATCTGTGCCATTTATAGATACGCAGACATCGCGGTAGGTGCATATAAATCAGGACACGTCATAGTACTTCGAAGTAAACCCGTTGTAAGAACAAATTTGACCATATACACCATTCCAAGTACTTTACAAAGAAACGTTAGCAATTTTTTCATCGAAGCGTGCGTTGAATATCATGGCTACGACACAGCAAATACACACGGTGAGTTATGAACCAAGATATAGCAAAGAGAATCTCCAAAAAGAATTCTTTTTAAATTCCCGAATTATGAAATGAATTCTTTTTCCATCCCCCATTTCTGTTCTAAAAACACTCTTTAGAGTTCAAAAAGAATTCATTTTTATGTCACCAATTCTGAACCCTTTTTCAGATACAAAAAGAATTCTTTTTATATTCTATACTAATCTGTTCGAAATGAATTCGAAAAGAATTCTTTTCCAACTTACCCTAATTCATAAAGAATTTAAGAAAGTGAATCCTTTTTGAATTCATAACGATGACCTGTGCTATCTGGAAAACGTTAGAAATTAATTTATTATGCAACAGTCTGTTACATAATAGTTTGTGTACATTTCAATTTACAGCTTTCAAAGTCTCTTTTATCGTAGACAAAAAATATAAACGTACTAAAGAGACTTCATTGGAAGTGTTCTCGACGGTTGCTCCCGTTTATACGTGTGTGAATGCTACTATTTCTCTTTCGGTAAACATTCACGCATTGATACCTAACATAATCTAACGTTTACGATTTAATAACGATGCCTTTTTGCAGGATAATATTCAAAATTTCATCGAACCGATTATCATTTATGCATCTCATAATTTTACACATAATGATTCCGCGCCTGAATTTTGCAAGACGTGTCCTGTTGAAAGCAGAAGCGATAAATCGAAGAGCGCGCAAGTTTTGCTTCCTTTCGACATTGGATGCGGAGATGATAGAATCTGCAATTCCAACATAGATGCAACAGTGAAACTTTCGGGAGTCAGGCAAGTAACGCTGAACATAATATTGAATTCCTGCAAAAAAAATTATATTTGCAGGGTTGGGTAAATTAATATTTTTTAATAACTAAATTAAGTTGAAATTAATAGCCTATAAAATTAATTTAATTACGTTAAAAGTTGCATAAACAAAAAACTAACTCAGTTAAAAATTACGTTAAGATTAAAGTAAAAACTTAAGTTAAATTAAAAGTTAATTTGGAAAACATTATTTATATTAAATTAGAATGTCGTAATTTTTTCAAGTTAGATCATTCAAAACAATTATAATATGGATTATTAACTAAATTTAATATTCTATTTGTAAATTAAGTTTATATGAAATAACAAACAAATATTGTTTCTATGTGGGAATGTATTTTTTCTTTTATAATTTTTTCCATATAGATAAATTTTTAACTTAATAAAAAAGTTTATAAGTTAAAGTTAATATCTTTTAAAAATAACTAATTGAAGTTAAAAATTAACTCATTTAAAATTAACTAAGTTTAGTTAAAAGTTATTAACTTTTTAACTTTATTATTTAACTTTTTAACTAGTTACTATCCGACCCTGCATATTTGTCATGCTTATCTTATTAAAGTATAAAATATAGAGAGAATAATACGTGGATAATCGGTTCTGACGACATCACTTTGGAGACACGTTTAAGGAACTATGCTGAGCCGGCATATTTTACGACAATCGCGTTTACCCTCCCGAAGGAAGTAGTACTGCGTAGTATTTTACCATTTTGCGAAGAAGACACGGACGGAGATATCCTGACGGTTATCTGCAACGTAGGCAACCCACTCGGAACGGATGAGCAGGTAAAAACAGTGCTCGTTTGCTTATTTCGGTGTAACTAACTTAGATATTATAAATTTTCAGGGTTGGGTAAGTTAATATTTTTTTAAACTAAATTAAGTTGAAATTAATAGCTTATAAAATTAATTTAGTTACGTTAAAAGTTACATAAACAAAAAACTAACTCAGTTAAAAGTTACATTAAGATTAAGTTAACTTAAGTTAAATTATAAGTTAATTTTGAAAAACATTATTTATATTAGAATGTCGTAATTTTTTAAAGTTAGATCATTCAAAACAATTATAATATGGATTATTAAATAAATTTAATATTCTATTTGTAAATTAAGTTTATATGAAATAACAAAGAAATATATTGTTTTTAAGAAATATATTGTTGGACAATGTATTTTTTCTTTCATAATTTTTTTCTTTCATATAGATAAATTTTTAACTTAATGAAAAAGTTAATAAGTTAAAATTAATATCTTTTAAAAAAACTAGTTGAAGTTAAATTAACTCATTTAAAATTAACTAAGTTAAGCTAAAAGTTCTTAACTTTTTAACTTTATTATTTAACTTATTATTTAATTTTTTAACTAGTTATTACTACCCAACCCTGTAAATGTTATTAAATTGGTGCTCGTAGCACCATAGAATCTACAAAAGATTAATAAAAAATTAAAATTTAATAAAAAATTATTTAATTAATAATTAAATTTTCTTCGACATTATTTCGATAAACTTTAAAAAAAAGTTAAAAAGTCTCTCTCTAAAGGAATTTAACAAATTTTCTGCAGAAAGTTGTGAGACTCGATTTGGATATGAGACATCTGACCGACGGTTCGTTACATGGGCAAATTCTGGAGTTCTCTACGGAGATACGGACTCATAGCGCAAATCATGGCGTGCATATGATTAAATCACCGTTGACTTTACAAAGCGAAGCATCTTTATTGATAAATGGGTCAGTATATCTCAGAAAGAAGAGAGAATAATGTAATGACAGTTGTGTTCTATTGCAGCAAAGCGATCGAGAAAAGTTACTATCTACCTAATTTGGATAGTGATCAATCGAACATAATTTTTCAGCATGTTTATCAGATATTGAAATTCGGTGCAACACCTGTGGAAAAGGCGCGGCTTGTCGTCAATCTACCAACGGCCATAGACAACTCAGATTCTTTGGTACTTTTGTATAAGCCGCGGGTGGGTATATCGTAATATTTAATAAATAATATTAATAAAGTAATTCATTTTAACCATTTTAGTTGAATAATTTGATAACAAAACATTTCTTAATAAAAAAGGTAATTATTTAAAGATACGGACCATCCTCTAATTTCAATGACCTTGATATATGTTATCAATGTCATCGCCCTGAGTAACAATCAAAAGGTTTTAGCCGTCGCTCATTGCTCTCTAAATCTGAATCAGTGCAAAGTATGCCAGATCAGTGACTATTCACTGTGCTCAGTGAACTTAGATGTGGCATACTTTGCACTGATTCAGATTTAGAGAGTGTTTATTAAAAAGTTATTAACAAATAAAGTTTACAGTATAAATGTGTGTTTAACTGTATAATTTGTATTTCACTCAGTACCACACAGCACACGATATTGCGATATCCACTAGATATCCGAGGGATATCTCAATAACCGTAGGATCTCCATGGGATCGCATTATGTCCAATTGGACATGTGGATCACTCTGGGATACCCCAGGATAAAGTGTGCTGTGTGGGTATAGTCAGTGGGATCTTTTTATGCATAATTACTAAATACTATATATTATTTACATATTTGTTAACCAAAAGCACAAACAGTAAAATAGTTAGTATGCTCTGCTTTAACCAAAAGCACAAAAAGTAAAATAGTTAGCATTCTCTGCTATAACCAAAAAAATAGTTAAATACAAAATATGTGCTTGCAACCCAATTATATCTATATAAACTTTCGTTTAAAACATTTTTCTCAAGAATACTTTGTTTTCAAATTATTCAGCTAGAACAATTAAAACGAATTGTGTAAAATAATTCTGTGAAATACAATAATATCATATATGATATCACAAATATCAGGGTTGGGTAATAACTAGTTAAAAAGTTAAAAGTTAAATAATAAAGTTAAAAAGTTAATAACTTTTAACTTAACTTAGTTAATTTTTAACTTCAACTGGCTATTTTCAAAAGATATTAACTTTAATTTATTATATAAACAAGCAAGAGATAAGTATTCTTCGCCAGTGAATAATAAACCACAGAGGAGATTTGCTTAGACACTACTGGCCAATTTTATTTAAATTAATATGTCACGACGTTTCGACCATGGGTTTTGGTCTTTCTCAAGTGAATAGATTAAAAATAATCGTATGGATCTCTCTCTCTCATACACAATTACAAATGACAATGTGCCAACAATATGTCAAATGTCCAGAGAACTAAAAAGAACAATTAAATACAAAATTTATGATAGTAAAAAGATGGAGACAATTTTTGCCAATAAATATTAGAAGGTAGTGAGAAGTAGAAAACTTACATATGTAAAGTGTCATAATTAGATATAAATATAAAGAAAAATAGTCGTCATAAAGAATTAAGATAGTCTAAAGTTTTCACAAAGAAAATAGGTCATCGCGCACCAACGGTTACCAGCAAACTGAACCATAATAACAAAAGTGAGATATAAGTCATTAGGACAGTTCATATTGATTTAATTACTTTATCGTAGAGCGCGTTCAAAAAATCGGTATCTTTTTGTAAATTAACTGTATTGTCATGTTTTTTGATGAAAAACATTTCTGTAATCTATCTTTTTTTAGTGTTTTTCTTTATACAAGATCTCTGGTTTAAGCCAATTAAAGTCATGTTGGTAATTAAGACGATGTTTGTTGATTACCGAATGATTACTTGGATATTTCAAGATATCAGACTTATGTTCTTTTAAATGCGTCTCCAAATGTCTCTTCGTCTGTCCAATGTAGGTAGCATTACAATCGTTACAATTAATTTTGTATACGATACCAGCAGTATTAAAGACATTCAAAGTGTTTTTTCCTTTTCTAATTAAACTGTCAAGTTTTTTCGGGACAGTGTACAGAACATCAAGATCACAATCACGAAGAACACGACAAACATCTTCACTTAAGCCTTTAATATAAGGAATCGTAATAAATTTCCTTTTATCCGCATCATTAAACCGGTCACTAGTGTCAGTTATAAGTACACGGTGTCTAAGTGTTTTAAGACGACAAGAAATCTGTCTTTCAAAATTAACTTTTAATTTAACTTAAGTTAATTTAATCTTAACGTAACTTTTAACTGAGTTTTTAGTTTTTTGTTTATGTAACTTTTAACGTAACTAAATTAATTTTATAAGCTATTATAATTTCAACACTTAACTTGGTTTAAAAAAATATTAACTCACCCAACCCTGACAAATATAATTGTAATAATTTCTTACACACACGTGTATCTGAAGATATCTAACGATTTTTCCAGATTTATATATCTGGAAAATATTACGACTGTTTATCGAACGGGGTGGAACTAGTGGATATACAACGAGATGGACTTCCAGGGGAGGCGGCATTAGACGCATCTGATTTGTATAATCTAAGCTATAATAATGAAATGCCGCAGAATGTGACGCATGATGTCTTCAAAAGGGATGCGAACAGTCATATAGCCTTTGCTGCTCACATCTTGCGAACGTTGTACTATATGAGAACGATGAGATCCGAAGATCTGGACGGTAATTTGACCGTCCGAAACCGCAATATCGTATACGTGAACTGTTCGACGTACGGCGTGAACTGTTCGACGATGTATTGCGATCTGACTGCGTTGAAGACGCAACAGGATGTCGGCAAATTGGTGACGAGATTAATTCTCAACGCGACGAGGCTCAAAGGTATCGATCGAAAAAAAAAGAAAAAAGGAATGTAAGCTACGATTGCCTTTCTCTACAGTTTCTTTTTAACGCGCATGATTACTTTAAGATTATTTCAAATTGTCAAACGAAATGAAGATTGTGAAATTCAGTACGGATGCTCACGTCCAAATCATAAAACCGGTAAACAGGATTTTTGAAGTGGACGTCAGGTGAATAAATATGTTCAAACGCTGTCATAATGTAGATTAGTTAATTATCATGACATTCGAACGATGCTGCGATTTAAGGAATGTTTACATTACAGGCATGATATGAATGTCACGACAGAATTTCATAGCACGGTGAAAACGCAGAAACTGCAACTGTGGGTTGTGCTTGTGTCGGTCTCGTTAGGTCTAATATTATTGTGTATCGTTATTATTATATTAAATATGGTAAGTCCCCCTTTTTCCCTTCATATACCGTTATTATATCACTATTATTCAGGGTTGGTAAGTTAATTTTTTAAAAATTAAATTAAGTTGAAATTAATAACCTATAAAATTAATTTAATTACGTTAAAAGTTACAAAAACAAAAGACTAACTCAGTTAAAAGTTACGTTAAGATTAAATTAACTTAAGTTAAATTAAAAGTTAATTTTGAAAAACATTATTTATATTAAATTAGAATGTCGTAATTTTTTAAAGTTAGATCATTCAAAACAATTATAATATGGATTATTATATAAATTTAATATTCTATTTGTAAATTAAGTTTATATGAAATAACAAACAAATATTGTTTTTATGTGGGAATGTATTTTTTTTATAATTTTTTTTTCATATAGATAAATTTGTAACTTAATAAAAAAGTTAATAAGTTAAAGTTAATATCTTTTAAAAATAACTAGTTGAAGTTAAAAATTAACTCATTTAAAATTAACTAATTGTAAATTTAGTCAAAAGTTATTAACTTTTTAACTTTATTATTTAACTTTTTAACTAGTTAGTACCCAACCCTGCTATTATTCTTCTATGTTTTGTTCGTTGATTGTTGTTTGTCAATCGTAGGTAGGTTTTTTCAAGAGGACGACAAAGGAAGAATTATCCGCTTTAAAGTCTGACGAGGTACAAATTCATAAATACACATAAAAATCGATAGATTAATTATGTTGAGTATTAATATGAAATCGTTTGTTTACAGATAACGGAGGACGCAGAGAAAAGTACATCCGCGTAGAGGAAATATCTCGTATGTGTATTTTCATGTAAATTGATATAATATCTAAGATAATGTAGATATATATATATATATATATATATATATATATATATATATAAATAATAAATGATGTATAAAATATTTTTTTATTCAGTCAAGTATTGCCAGTACGAACAATTCTTAATACATAAACGAAACTTATTAATAAGTATTTACATTATGTATAACACATCATTTTGTGTAAGATTCATACAGTTATCATCCATTAATTACATACATTAATAATTTGATATTTGATGATATTTACATTATTCTGCCTCCTGGGAAGCAAGAATGGAAATGTTTATTTATCTAACATTTTAATAATATAAGTATTTTTTTCACTTGCACAGATTTTACAAATCGAAAATATTTATTAATAATTTTTCTTCACACATATCAACATAAAAAAAAGAATATTTTATTTTCCAGTCATATCGGTGATTTGTACATTCTGCGTTTATAAATGTATAATCTTTTTGATACTTCGCGCGTGTTATTATTCAGTCAAAATACATGCATATTATATACTTTTCTTTGTTGAAACTGTCGCATACAAGAATGTGAGTATAAATTATTTCTTTTCGATTTTTCTCACCACTTTACGGGCGTTTACGATATTATAATCTCCCACGCTATTACACGAGTTGTCATTAATAAGTGTGTGATATGGTTTAAATATATACGTATAACACATCCGCACACCAAAGACCATATCTCTTGATTCAAGAGATGGATAAAATGCAGGTGTTACTCCCACTGTGACGATATAAGCTACACGCATATATCGTGGAATGTAGGCTGCGATGTACTTAATCAATTGCTGCATCACGTACGGACTTTCACCTCGTTCTAGGAACGAAGTCTATGTCCTTCGAAAGAGTTACGCCGAGTCTTCCGCCTTAATGGAATATATGCCAGATGATATTTGGGATTCGAACTGTGATACGTTCGTCTTCTGACACGTATCATCTCCTTAGACTTCGACTTAGAAATCCCAGTTAAGAATACCAGGATATTGTTCTAGAGTTGAAATTTTCAGAACATCATCCTGGTATACCACGTTTCTAGCTCTTCGTTGTTCCATGGATGGATGGATGTGTGTGTGTGTGTATGTGTATGCACGTGCGGTGTGGAATGCGAACCACATTTTCAATAAAATAAAAACTGAATATTGCGTTTTGCATATACGCAACACTAACATATATCGCAAATATACAAAAAAATGAATCTGATGTGAATATTTCCCCGTGAATGTGAATATCGAATAATTTATACTCACATAATGTAAGCAAACTCTGTTCCATTCCTAGTACACGCATAGCAACTTATGGACGCATAAACCGTATATCCTATGACACTATTTACAATTTACAAAAAGCTATTCAATTGCGATTGTATCAACGTATATGTATATGTGTTAAATGACAATTTTGAGAAAGTGTTTGGTTATACTTTCTATAAAATTGCATTAGTTCTTTGAAGAGTGTTTGATATACATATATTAAAATATTCTATTAATCGAATTATTATACTAAGGACTTCTATAAATTTAAACATGTATGTAAAAATCTGACTTTTATCTGTGTGCATGATAAAATCCAGTTAATAGAGCAAAAACATAAATCTAGATTTGAGAAATTGAATTTTACATATACAAAACAAACTGTATCTTTTTTTACTTAATCTTTTAGACGTAACATTTCTTACATATGATAATGTAATTCTTATATTCAATAATGTTAGATATAGTTACAGAGGATATTACAAGATGCCTTTTGTTACAGGTATGAATTTTTTCTATTTAGAGACAAAGATACAGATACCTTTTTATTTTTTATAAAAAAGATATATGTTTTATATATATATATATATATAATCCAACCTCCCCATATAGTATAAAAATTCCTTACATTTCTTTTTTTATTCTTTTAAATGAAAAGTATCAATATCTCTCTCATCTGTGTTTTACCTGTAAGTTTAATTTTAAAAAACCTAAATTTTTCTGTAATATCTTACATCATTGAATATACACGAAATATTGATGAATCGGTAATGTAAAGATGCTATGGAATATAATTTTTCCTTTCATTCATACATTTTATGAATTGAAAGAATTGATTGACAATTTAGAAATTGTGATGTATGTTGTAAACGCTTATGATGAACGTATGATAATACATATATGAATTTTTTATATTAAATGGTATGTAACTTTTTACATATCAAAAAATATTTTGCTATTGATATTATGCTAGAAATTTAATTATGAATACGTGCTCGTATTTCAACGCAAAATTAATAATGATATTTTTTCTATTTGTAGAAATACGTGGTAACTACAATTTTTTCACAATTAAAAATTTTTTGTTTCTTCAAATTTTCTTAAATTTTCTTAAATTAAAAAAGAATCTTTTATATCATGCATCAAAACCTGAGAATCAGAAATTTCTAACGAAATATTACTTTCCTATATTGACCAGTATATCAGAAATCCGACTTGTCTTACTATCAAATGCACTTATAATCTATGTTTCAATCTATATTGTATATTTATCAATATAACACTAATGAAAAATATACGAATAACTATTTCAAAAAGTAGAAATGATTTTTGAGAATATATCAGAGTCATTTGTCAATTTCATCATACATGATGATCAGTGACTTCATCATTTATATGCCCAAAAATTTATATTTTATTAACTCTAATACATGTATTTACATTTTGCATTAAATAACACTTTTTATTCTTTTAACTAAGTTTTCTCATAAACAAGATTTTCAGAAAAAACTATGAAATACAAATTGTTTTAAAAAGTTTTAGTTTTACAATAATTTTCATTAGTGCTGTCCAATAATAAACTGTATATATATATATGAAATTTGTTAAAAATCACAATATAAAAAAACGAACACCTTTTTCATGTATTGAAATGGTATGTGATTTTTAACAACTTCCATTCGTATACTGTGTACTGTGTGTAACTTAAACAAGATGAATCGTAGATATACTTAAAATATCTTTCTAAACGCATTATATTAATGCGTATTAATACATTCTTTTTCCTAATAGTTTCCTTGCAAAAATTAATAATAACCTTTCATTGCCAGAGATACAAAACTGGCAATGAAAAAAATAACTGTAATACCTTATATATATATACGCTTTCTAATCAGATTCTGATGCAAGACAATTAAATATATACCCATAAGAAACAAACAAAAAAATACAAACGGAACAGAATGAATGGAATGAAGCTCAATGCTTTACAAGAAGTTCACTCTCTCGGATTTTTCTTACAAGTTATTATCACAGTAATGTTGAGTTTTCTTACTCACATATGTGTTTACTTTGTAAATGCTTCTGATGGTATCTGTCCACGTTTGTAGAACTCTTGAAAGGCAGAGAGTGCATTGTTGTAATTCCACTGCGTTTCTTGTAAACACTTTAAGCTCCATTCCGGATTCATATTCGTCTGCTGGCTTAACGTCATTGTCATCTGCTGCTTTATATCGTCACTAAGTTCCGTTGCCATAGGCTTCGCTACTTCTGCAGATCCCAGCGCCGGCGTCACAGGTTGGATTTGCTGACTACTTAGCTGATTCAATTGCTGATGCAGTTGTTTCAATTGCGCCTCAGGCGGCTGACTAATGTGCAACTGCTCATTCCGAATACAATATCCTTCACCTTCCGGGACAATTATGAATGTCCGGTTAAAATGGCGAATAGGCTCCTCCTTGTTATCAAGCTCTTGAAAGTAGCCCGTTATCGTGATGAACATCATTGCTTGCTGTGGATAAAGAAATAAATTATAATATGTCTATCTCTCATGTAAATAATAGTAACATATAACAGTATACGACCACTTGTAATGTAAGTAGCTACTTACTGTAGCAAGAGAGATGTCCATGGTAAAAGTATTCAACAAATGCCTTGTTCGTGGCATTTCTGATATAAAAGAGACTACAGGTAATCTACCCTGTTTCAATAATTTCTGTCTTCTAGTCGTGTCGTTTATTCTGAATAAGTTACGATTCTCCATAAGATATCCATTTAACCTGTGATAAAAATAATTTAGTTCAGTTGTACTCAATATTGAGAATATATCCATGACACAAGAGAATACTTGAAGAAAAAATATTTTAACGAATATTATAAAGAATATTGTAACGTTGCATAAACACTTACTTATTATTGTGAGAAGTAGTTATCGTCATGCTAAAGTATGCATGTTCGTCATATGCATCAAGTAAGGGTTGACGATTCTCACTGTCGAATATCGTGAAATATTGTTGCAAAAACTGACTCGCGATCTCTTGTGCTTTTGCATCGGCAACAAACATTCTTTGTGATGGAGGAATTTTGGCAGCTTCGTCGACTACATCGAAGACAATCGGTCGCGGTAATTCTATGCCATCCTGTGTCAAACAGTGTTGTAAAAGCTTATGTTACATGAGAAAAAACAGAATTTTGAACATGTATATATGTAATAATATATATAATACTCACCAAATGCAGCAACTTTGGAAACCGTCTCCGAACATCACTATAATTGAAAAAAAGTCCACATGGTCCAATAACAAATAACAAAAACATAAACTTTATTATTAAATAATATAAGTATACAAATTGTTTATTCGAAATATTTAAAAATTAATCGCGTGATAATGCTCTGTTTGATAAAAACTAGTAATTTAACGATATATAACGGCAAATACTTTATTTTATCTAATAAAGAATTAAGCTATTTAAAAATGTCTAATTTAGGAAGCTATGAAAGTAAACATAATATAATCACTGCTGGAATACTATGCGGCAAACATATTAGCAGATTATTCTTAATACTACCTGTTTCTCAGTGAAAGAAGATTATATTGAAACAATACATTACCTAACATAATCACTTTGTCGAGATTTATACTTGTTACAGACTGGATTTCCAGTTAATTTCAATTCATCCAGTTTTAGATCCTTAATAAAGTCCAGCTGATGAATATCTCTGATCTGGAATACGCAATTAACTCTGATCGTTAAAACCGAACATAACCAATATACGAGGGGTTGGTCACTGAGGTAATCTTTGTACAAGAGCTAGGTAATTCAGCAGCAATCCAAAAGAAATCTTGTGTAATCCAAGGTAATTTAGGGTAATTCTATTTTCCGAATATGGTGAAACTGGGTCTTAAAACAAAATAATTTAACTCTTTCAAAAAATTTCACTACTTTAAATTCCTATATGTCAGTAGAAATCAATGCTCACTTTTTACTTATGCTTTTTCAAAAAATTTTGTCTGACTAACTTGTATTCTAGTATGTGCATCCCATAGTTAATGAGTAGCCAACCATGCGAACAAATTTTTTGTTCAACAAGAAGCTTAACATCTACTTTTTCCACAATAGTCAATTTTAAGTTTAAATATTATGAATAAAATTTTAAAAAATCCATATTATACAAAATGTCAAAAACGTTAAAAGATCAGTTTTTTTCTCAAGGGAAGTACATAATCGTTTAGGTATTGAAAGTAATGAAAATTTAGGTGATATCCCAGATGATACAGAAATTGAAAACATCATTATGTCAGCTCTTGCAGAAACTAAATCGGACCTTAATAAAGTTGGCATAAACAACATTCCTGAATCGTATTGGAAAAATATTGTTTCCTAAAATTTTGGGAAGAAAATCTTGTGGAAGATATTGATTTAGATAACGATGAGGATGATAATTTAATTTCGGATTTTGAACCAGAATTAGATGCAACACAAGTTGAGTCAATGTTAGAAACAAGATTACAAACTGATTTTGCCTCTGAAACTCATAATTTTGATAATCATCAATTGGACGATGATCTTGTCTAAAAGATTATGTTGATGATCCAGAATTTATTAAGAAAAAAGATAGTATAGAAAAAGGTCGCCGTTTATAAAACTAGTTCTATAGCAAACCAGACAAAAATAGTTAAAAAATCATCCCTTTGTGTTGGTTATTTAATAATAATTTAATAATAATAAAAAATTAAGCAATATGACAGATTATTGCGTGTCAGACAAACTCCCAGTTCTCACAATCTAAGTCATCAAGTAGACGCTGAAAATGACACAATGCGGAGTAATAAATACTGAAATGTATTACGCTATTTATTATGACACTGGATGGTATATAGGGAGGGCCTCTGGGAGGGTCTTGGAAAAATTAACTAATCAATTGTTTAAAATAAAATTTCTGTCTCAAAATTTAGAAGTTTTTAAGTGGGCGCGAAAAAATGATATTTAGAAGAGAATAAATACTTACATATTTTGTGGTCCTATTAATATTTAGGGTGTTAATCTTTAACTATTTCTCAGTCTGACAGAAAACTGATTATATATATATATAATAATTTTTAAAAAATTAAGTTTTAGTTACTTCAGAAACTGTAATAATTTTTAAGTACATACACATAAAAGTCAGATTTTTGTTTCGTAAATCTATCTTTTTAGTCTGGGTCTACAATAGGGTGTAGTAAGCTTTAAGCCCTAAGAATTGACCAATCACAGTCGAATGTGAGGAGAATAATCGTCTGTGATTGGTCAATTCTTAGGGCTTAAAGCTTACTACACCCTATTGTAGACCCAGACTTATACATATTTAACTTGACTAGTCGCAAAATTTTTAATTTAGCATTAAGTTGTGATATTGTTTAACAAACAGTCTGTGTTACTATTGGTGTTCTATTTTTTACAAATGTTTTTCATTTTATAAAATACCTATTAATATCTATATTCAATTAGATATTGTTTTGTTAGTATTAAAAAATCTCAAACGTTACGAGTAGTGAACTTGTTATGGCTGTGTTCGGGGAGACGCTATTATATAGCGCTAACAGCGTCGTTCTATCTTTGTCACCTACCGAAAGTTGAACAAGGACAGAGCACGCTCATAGCGCTAAAAGCGTGCTCGCCGAACACAGCCTATGTATACATATAATACATATTGTTTGCGAAAATTTTGTATTTTTGTGTTTCTGTATGCAATAAATATCTGTTTTGTAAAATTGCGTTTTTTTTTCTTAAGCAGTGAAAATCTAAAATTGATGTTTTCGAAGGTACCTATCATAATGGTCTCTAGAGTGAAGAAATAATACTTTGTGTACTCGTATAAGGTAATCTTAGATGATTAAAGTAATTTTGAAGTAATCTCGGTAATCCCAGAAAATATGGGATAATTTCAAATACTCTAAGGTAATCTTGGGTAATATAAGGTAGTATTAGATAATCTGGAGTAATATCAGGTAATCTTAAGTAATTTGAAGTAATTTAAAGGTAATCCTTATCAAGAGTAATTTTATTTTACACTATAACCGCTAGTGACCAACCCCTCGGCAATAGCTGCTTTCCTTTTACACAAAAACTCAGATAAATCTCACTTATGACGTAATCACTCAGTTAAATGCATCTTTTGACACCGGCAACTGAAATTTAACTGAGTTTTTATCAACAATCTGCACAAGCTGGAGACCTTGTGCTTTAGTGAGTGAATAAAACTCACATTAAAAGTAACGTTTTAAATGTGTCGATAAAATAATCAGGTAAGTATGAAATGACAAAAAATAATTATAAATAAATTTATAAATATTGTAAATAATTTTCTCATTTTTAAATATTTTTTTTCACTTGCGCGTTCCTTTTACTCACTGAGAAATGATGTTATTATCTGAGTATGAAATACTCATATAACTGAGTGGCTCAGTTTCACTTTAATGTAAAAGGAAAGCAGCTAATATATAATCTTTTTATTCGACTATACTCACCTTATTATCGCCGATATAAAGAATCTTCAATTTCGAGAACTTCTTACTTAGAACGCCAAGTCTCTCTATATTCTGCAGCTTATTGGCTTCTAAGTTAAGAGCTTCTAAATTCGGTATATGTTCCGCCACAATATCCAACACTGTCATCAGCATGATAGGGTGGAACAATGCACAAAAGTAATCAGAAAAAAGATCTGTAAGACAAATACAGCAAGATATAACTTTCAGATTGCATTAATTAAAATCTTTAATTAATATATTATTATCTTTAATTTATATTTATGGTTTTATAGTTTTATTTTTACCAGGATCAAGATGAAATTTGGACAAGTCCAAAGCATTGGTCTCTTGTACATATCTCTTAACCATTGCTTGCTTCAATCGTTCCTTCAACTTGTCATCAATTTCGCAGACAGGAAATCCTGGTTTCGCCTTCACTTGCAATTTGAATCCATCGCTCATTGTAATTTTGCGATCGCAGTTCAATAATGCATTTGCTGTCTTATGATCATCCACATAGAAACTAGCTTCATTTCCCATTATTAAATACTGCAAATAAATTTTTCACTTTAGCCACAAAGATTTATTTCAAACTGAATTTTTGTCACATTATTCACATATGTCGGTCCATTACTGTATGCAATTTATATTGTACTAATGTTTATCATATTAGGTATATATTAAATAAAAAAATTTTTTTTCTAAAAAAGAAATTTCACTTACTGTTATGGGAACAAAGACTTCAGGCGCCATATAATTCAAAAGGGTGTTTATAACATAATCCTTTTCATATTTATGGCCATATGGTATCTGTAAAATACAAGTAGAAATTTATTCTAATTCTACATGTGTAATTCAGTATGATCATAGAAATATACTTATAGAAATATACTTACAATAATTCTATACCAATTGGATTCGCCTATTGAAAGGGGCCGCAATCTAGAACCTGATTGGCCTCCCTTGAAATTTCTATTCGGCATAGGACTATTCCTCCCACGAGGGACCGTTCGCCAAGCTCTATCACCTCGGTCTCGATCCCTCTGATTAATTATGACCTGTCTTGTATTATTGTTAGAGCTGCCAGTCATTGGGATGTCCTCGTCCAAATTCGACAATGTCATACGCAGTTCCCTATTGTTGGGCCTATGTGTCTTAAATGAGACACGATGTTTGATGGGACCGATATGAAATCCACCATCTCTTCCGACATTTCTTCCTACACGATCATCATGACCTAAGAATAAATAACGATAAAGCAGTAAAATTACATGAAACAATGATCATTTTAATTGTGAAACAGTTATTTTAAATGTAATCAATATCTTTATCTCAGCGATTCTTGATTACTTTCCTCATAAAATTTGCATAATCTGGAAAATTCGTAATCAATAATCGTCCAGATAACCCTGGGATAACACAGCCGTTAGGTTCCTGTAAAATGTCTTGTAGTGCAAAAAAATCTTGTTATATGATACAGTAAGAAACATTGGAAAATTAGATGCAACATAAAATCGCAGTAAAAGAAAACACAAATGCATAAAAATTTTTAAATCATGTTAGTAAATCCGCGTTGCATAAATGCTGTGCTATAAGAGTTTTCGCAATTATCTGACGGTATCAAAGCGGAATTGTGTCACAGAAGTATTAGTTATACGAGCGTCATTTTCAGTTATTTATCTTTAGTTATCTTTCACTCGAGATATTTATTCACGAATTAATTTAGCATGATTTTTTTCTCGAATAGTTCATTTTCTAGAGCGTGCATATGCAAAATCGCGTGAGCGCGAAAAACTACGCAGCTGTAGATTCTGCACGGCGGCGGCGTCCATCTTGTTTTTCTGCATGACGCTAATAATGGTCTGGTACGTAAAACACAAATTGAACCAAATGCGGGAGAAATTATCAAAGACGCTAAGCGAATATTTACACGTTCGCAAGGAGAGCTGCGTTTCCAAATCATGCGTGACGGACTACAAAATTGGAGAAGGTACTCACCGAAGTAGACCTTGTCCTCGTTTCCTCGGGCGTTGCGACCACCCCACGACTTGTTCGGCTTTCTCGGCATCTTTCCCGAATGTACAAAATCTATAATAGATTAATAAAATCTATAATAGATCTCTCTCTCTCTCTCTCTCTCTCTCTCTCTCTCTCTCTCTCTCTCTCTAACACAAATGGCAAAACGACCAATATAATCCGCACTACCGTACCGTTTAACCTCAATTCTTCGAGTTTGCAAAATGCGTGCTCTCTCTCTCGAGCCTTATCTCTATCTTCGACTGAGCGACACGACATATATTCAATCCGAACCCTCTGGCACGAATGAGTGACTAGCAAGCGGGGATTGCTCCCTGCTCCCACGCTCCCAGACTCCCACCCAGGTTCACTTCGCGCGCATGTGCAAAGAGGCAACAACGCCAACGAACGACCGTAGACCTTAGGCCGATATTTCATGTGTCGCACGACAAGATTTTCAAGCGTATTGATTGGCTACAAGATATAGACTCGAGAATTTCTCTATCCAGCAGCCAATCAACGTGTTTAAAAATGTTGTCGTGCGACACATGAAATATTGGGCTTATGGCTCTTGCAGACCAGC
>NJRL01001485.1:5135-17824 GCA_003063815.1 Aphaenogaster rudis
AAAAAATCAAAGGTCACCTTCAAATCTTCGAAACGCCTCCACCTAGAAAAATTTCGTTTGACCCAACTTATGTCCCCCTCGAAGTCACAAAACTTTTGTATGAAACATTTTTCTTTACGACCGCTTCCTGCAAAGTTACGAGGGGTGATAGATTAAAATTGGACACCCTGTATAACCAATGTCTGTATAACCGAAACTCGGACATGGCATAATTATGCATTTATATGGGTTGCATCTATTTGGATTGTGTAACAATGATTTTGATAAACGAAATGTTTATCACATTATAAGAATGAGACAATTTTCCCAAAAAATTTTTGGAGAATATATATATTATCTTTTTTAGATATCATAAATAAGAAATTTATATATATTGACACATATTTTTAGATCTCTTTTACACATCATAAATAACAATTACTCTACATGTTGACGAACTTTAAATATCTTAAAGACGGCCGATTTGAAAAATCCTTTAGACATCATTTTCATGATATATCTTTCTGCTCTCAAAAAGCGGCGCATTAGATAACATTCTGACATTTTTGTGTAATCTTTTAGAAGTATCTTTATATAATTAGTTATCAGGTTCAGAGAAATGAGATATCTTTTAGAGATTTTTTTGATAACATATAAGTTCTTTGGGACGTAACGATAACAGCACTATCGTTCAAAGTTACAGAATAAGATATGCACAGATGTCTATATGAGGATATATCATAGAACTTATATACATATATAGAAGGGGAAAAGAACCCGTACAATTGTACCCAAGAAGTGAGACAACAAACTTTAGTTCTGTCTCATTCTATTCTTCTTTGGTTCTGTCTCATTCTATTACTCTTCCTCGAAATGCGTATGAGCGGCCGAAGCGAGCATGCGTCAAGGCCCCTGCACAACCAAAAATATAAAGAACAACCCGAGTAGCAATTAATAGTCTGCCAACTGTTGGCCGCTAGAAATATAACATTGGCCCAATATTTTGTGCTGCTTGGGAAGGAACAGATATTAGCAGTCGGGGTGAGGAAAAAAGAAGAAGGAAGGAAGATTCTTCCTTCTTCCTTCTTCCACATCCCAATAATCGCTAATATTGGGGGCCTATTACGGTTTTCGGGATTGAGTGAAAATTACAAAAGTGAGCGAATTCACTAGGTTTTGAGCAATTTTATTTGGATTTCAGTGTATTGGTGATTGCCATCAATAGTGTAGTAAAGAAGGCATTGAGACCGGGGGGAGAGGGGACCGCCCCAGGCGCCGTCTTCCCTTACTACGCCACTGGCTATTCCCCTTCCATATATATAAGTTCTATGGGATATATAAATGAGGTTCAATAGCGTCTGCTAACGTTCGTTTTATTGCGCATGTACGAGCATCTCTCAACAAACGCTGCATTCAGTTCGGTACGGTCGTCCGCGCGTGGTGTGGCAGATTCGTGACTCGTGTGAATCAGTGTGAATGTGAGCGGATTGTGGCAATCAAGAATCAATCAAGAATGGTAATGTTTAGCAGATCTTTGTTCTTCGAATAATTCATCGCTTGCGGCCGTCGATTTTTGTTCCTCCGTGAAGAAGTAAAACGTGTTTTTCGTGAAGGATGCTTTGCTGCTTTGGTTGAATGTTGATATCCTCGGTGGAGGATTCGCTTGAAGTTCTAGTGCGAAGTGTTGAATATAAATTCGCGACGATACGCTTGGCGTTAAAATAAAAAATTAATCAGGTGTGTGCAAAGTTATAGATGATGATGTATACGATGTATATGATATATTTTTATATATCATGTCTGCTTGGTCAGGTAGGGCATTGTTTGTTTATTATAATTTATTTACATCATTATCATATTTGATAGTTACACTTCATCATCTAATCATATTATGATGTTTGCTTTATAAATATGGTATATAATGATTTTTAATTCATATTTCTATGCACATGTTTGATTATTACATTGTATCTTCTATCTGCACAAGTACTACGTCACTATAGGAACTTTCCAGCAAGGACACTAACACAGTGAATCATTTCATCCTTGTTTACATTGGCAAACAACAAGGATGAAATGATTCACTGTGTTACACAGTGTCGCCTGTGTACGTTGCTGGAAAGCACCCTATGTTTGTATTCTATTAATTATATCTTTATGTTTTATTAATTAGGTAGGGCATTATATATAATTATACTATAATCTTTGTTTACTTAACATTCACAATAATTTATGCCTTAATTCTTATCTCCATGTTTGATTATCTTACTGTATCTCTCTATTTTGTATGAGTAATTTATTATTATGTTTGTACTATATTAGAGTTACATATTTATGTATTTAATAATCAGTTGAAGCATCATATCAGCTGCTTCGCTGCAACCTCACCTATTGCGTGCTTTATTTCTTACTTGCAGCATACTTATTTTCTTTTATATTAATTTATATAAAATTAACATCTTAACTATTGCATTCAATAAAGTTATTATTATATTACCTATATTATATTATGTTACGTGAAATACAACTGTCGGAAATAAACTAATAGAAAACGCGATTCTGGAAATAGAATTTACTTAAATATCATTTTTTTCTTTTTAACCTTGCAATATTTTATGGAGATTAAATTCAGGATTAAGTCTCGAATCTCTTATGCTATTGAAGTTATTTAAGAAAATTGCAAATTGCCAATGTGTTCTGTTCGTGTTGAGATAACACTATGATCTTTCTTAGCCAGTGATTTGACTAATCTGATGTGTTATCTGCTTGAACCAATTCAAGTTCATTTAAGATCATCATATTCATGTTTATCTCTGACAATACACAGAGACATTCCTTCAACGGTGCAGTAAAATTGTCGGATACAGTGCAATCGTCAAGAGTTTGCGGTATGCCAAATGAAACGAAAATTGTGATTGTTGGAGCGGGTGCATCTGGTATTGCAGCTGCCTCGAGGCTGTTGCAGAGAGGAATAAGCGATTTTGTGATACTGGAGGCCAACGATAGGATTGGTGGCAGAATACATACTAAAGATTTTGGTAAATAATCTCCATAATTTATCTTATTGTTAGATTAATGAGAAACTTTGTATATATTATTTTTTATATCAAAATAGTTTCAATTTTGCGTTTTTAAAACTTTAAATATTGAGGAAAAATTTTAAATTTGTACATTTTAATATTTCTAGGTGAAAATGTGGTGGACCTCGGAGCTCAATGGGTCCATGGACAATCTGGAAATGTGGTATTTCAGCTTGCCTCTCAACATGATCTGTTGAGTTCATTCGCAGCTCTGCTCGATCCTAGCAAACATGAATTTGTCACCGTTAATGGTGAAATAATACCTGAGGAGGAAAGCAGCCAAGCTATGATGGTTTATTTTAATAATCTGGATAAAATGGAACAGGTAGAATTCAAAGAGGAAAGAGGATCTTATGGAGATTTCTTTATAAGGGAGTGAGTAATTCTATTTTTATCCAGGATTAAATATATATATTAATTAATTGCAATTAATTAGAAAATAAAATGTTTTTTATTTTGTGAACGTAAGAAAAATATCAGTAATCTGTAAAAAAATCTTACAAAAATTTGAGTTTTTAATCTTCATTCACAAAACTTTTGTGTTCGTCTCATCACGTCTAAGCACACTAAGATTTTTATTACAAATTTAATTTAGATCACAATATTATTTACAAGAAAACTATCAATATTATAGATTTTAGAAGGTTTTTAAAAAGATATGAGCCCTCCAAAGTTGCTCACGAAATTTTTCTTTTTGTCTAAGCACTCACGGTTTTCACGTCAAATTTTATGGAAAAGAATATTGTTCACAAAACCGTCGATATCGCTTTCACGAAACCATGCTTGCAACGTGGGATGCAGACTCGCTCGTACAATCGTAGAAACATCTTTATCAGGCACGATACACCTGATAACAGAAGCAAAGGCAGTTGTATTTTTTATACTTCCATATTAATCGTAGACGAATATAAGCGATATTCTATCATAAGCTTATCAAATCTAACAAAGACTTATCTATTGAAAATTTATTATCTACCAATTTGCTATCAAAGATTGCTATCAAAGCTTATCAATTTAAATATACCTCACACGATTGTTGCAGCATTGATTCCTTACATATTCGTATCTCAACAAAGAATATATGTACTTTAAGTATTTTGTATTCAAACTGTTAGGCATCTGTTCCTTTTTTTTCACTGGGTTGTTGATCCTTTCGATGTATCCTTTTGTTAGTATTGGTATAATATAATCGACCTAAAAGTAGATTAATTTACTTAATATTGGTTAATATAAAAAATTGATATAATCAGGTTCAAAAAATCAACTTCAATTTTTCAAAAAGACCTAAAGCTTAAGCTCGGGCCTCCAAAGGTTGGATAAAAAACTTAAAAAATTGCAACTGTAATGTAATTAGGAGGAAGCCAAAGTCCATTTAGGACTACTTTTCTCCAGGAAGCCAAGACGCGATTTAGACCTTCAAGAAACAAGAAATTAATTTACCTGCTTGAAACAATCGTCTATAAATTCTTCAGCTTGACTATAAACATGTTTCTCTTGTTCTTGCAATATAAGCACGCCGATTCGTGGCTGTTTGGACCTGAATATTTTTGTGATGGTCTCAGCGGTTAGCAAACCATCATCAGCAAAAGTCAGCATAACTATACAGCCGTACGTTTGTTCATGCTGATATGAAAATATAGTAAAAAGATTTTAATTAAAAATCTTGCACTTTAGTAGCAAATTTTCTTGAATATATAGATCACAAGTTGAGCAACCTTCTTCTGCTGATTATCTTGTGGTGTATACATTGATTCACTTTCTTTCATTCCGGTTTTGCATTCTACTGTCAAAATAGGACTCAGAACTAATGGTGCTCTTGGTATATGTCCAGGTTGAATTATTTCAGATCCTAAATGTACAAAACTAATAATTAATATAATTAAATATGTATAAGTATCACATTTTTAAAGATCTATCTTCCATATTTAACTTAACTCATGATTTATTCTGTAAATATACTAGAAAAAAAGAAATTACTATTATATTTCTCTACTTTACCATCATGATTTATGACATGTTGTGACGCAACACCGACTAGATCGTGCACATAATCCTTAATCTGGTTGATTATGTCGAGTCGTTGCATTTTTTGCAAAGCACTCAGAATTTTGTCTATTGTTGCCTCTGAAGACTGCACGTAAGTTAAAAGCACGTAGTATGTTGGATCCTGGAGTCCTTTAAAATCATAATCTATGCACTAAGTAATAAAATGATGTTATAAAATGATGTTATTATTATATAATATATGTATATTTTAGCTTGAATTTGTATGCATACACTGAGAGAAAAATTTATGATATTTGTGACTATAATGAAAAGTTAAATAATTATGGTTAGGTGTACCATTCTTATAGTTATTACTGCTATAATGTTAGTAATAATAACAAAAAAATAGTTACAAACACCATAATTTAACTATATTACTAACATTATTATTATTACTAACATTATAGCAGTAATAACTATAAAAATGGTGCACCTAACCATAATTATTTAACTTTTCATTATAGTCACAAATATCATAAATTTTTCTCTCAGTGTACTTATTACAATGTCATTTCTTTGTCATTTTTAATCTTACGCGTATCTGCTCCATCGTTAAGCCCATGTGTGCTGCGAATTCCTGCCATCCGTCGTAGATCTTTCCTGTTGCTGTGGAGCTCAGCAGCAAGCATAGTTTCTGCAGCGTAGCTTTGCCAATATGCTCGAATAAGTACGCAGCATGAATGTGCGATGATTTTCTCTGGATATTCACAATGGTCATATCTAAGTTTGGTGGTCCATCGACTTCATTTCTTAGCTTTTCCAGTTCTGGATCTATCTTTCTAGAATTGTTAAACATTCATATTTTTCTCAAAATGACACTCTCACTTGCATAACATTCAATAATATCTAAATTTGTAAGAACTCAGCCTTCTCTTATATTTTAAATAATAAACGTAATTATATGACTATAAAATAGTAGTCTAATCTAATATTGAAAGATGTGTTACCTTTTTGCAAACATCTTACTGTGTCTTGCTAAGTTGTACTAAAGAGTTTATCGCGAGTAATCAATGGGATTTTATTGCATTATCGCTTTGTTTTGCAATGATTTGCAGAGACCACGGTCTTATGTAAGACCGTGGCAGAGACTATACGAATAGCGGTATATTTCCATGATTGAGATATTAAAGACTTATACAAGAAAATATCACAAGTTGATTAACTTAGTCCATTAGAGTCAAAATATCACTATTAGAGGCTATGCTTTCGTCACATGTGACAGAATGGTTGCAACATGCTGCTGGTGTCAGTACCTCCCCACCACAGTTCAAAGTTCATGATGATTCATCCTAGCTATCTACCCGCGCAAAATTTGAATCAGAAAAAAGTATAAAGAATAAAAATTCCTGTTTTTGTTCAATAAAATTGCTTATAATTAATTAAATTTGCCAAATAATCTTTCTTGGGTATATGTATAAGTATAAGCATAGTGTATATTTAAAACATGAGTCCAATTTAAATTAATATATTATTTAACAGAGTGATATTTATAAAATATTGTTCTAACAGTTGAGATAAAAAGATAGATAAAAAAAGATACGTAAAAAATTTACATTTTATTTAATTATTTTATATTTATTTAATATATAGGATGAGAAAGATTGTATGGATGTAAATCAGATATTGATATATAATATATTATAATATATTTAAATAGTTAAGTTAATTACCACATTAATGTTGTAGATATTATAAAGCTTTTGAAGAAAAGCCCTTTACGAGTCGTGCTCGAGTTGCTGAATATTTATCTTGGATAGAAAAAATGGAAAACTCTGTACAATGCAGCGATACATGGTTTGACGTTTCAGCGAACCTTTTAACAGAATATTGGGAATGCGAGGGCGATCTTACGTTGGGTTGGAAAGAGCGTGGTTATAAAACGATTTTTGATCTGTTATTGGTAAGAAATCATTTGATAATATCGAATCGGAAATATAACGTACGAAAATGAGATTTTCAATAATAGTTTTACAAAACACTAAAGCTTTCAATAAAATAAAAAATGTATTCTACCAAAGACGAAATAGTGATCAATGTTTTAAATTGAATTACAAAGATAAAATTAATTCACTGATAAAATTAAGAAAAAAAAGATTCTATGAAAGATTATATGAATAATAAATGTATATAAAACTAATAAATTGAAGGTTGAAATTTTACGCTATTTATAAAAATTGAGTTAATGTTCAAGTGTATAGTAAATTTTTAATACATTTTTAATGTATTTTTAATATATTTTAATACATATAAAATAATAATTTTATATTAATTAAATATTAATACATTTATGTAAGTTATTAATAAAATATGCATTAAAATACATTTTAATTTATTAAAACAACACTAAATATTATTAATACATATTTTATCAATTATTTTAGCAATCTTTTTTAATCAAGCATATGTCAATTATTTTATCAGCAAAAAATTCCGAACGCAGAAGAACGTTTGCCAGTGATGGAAAAGATAGAGTTCGGAAAAGTTGTGACAACCATCAATTATAGTTCAGGCGAGAACGTTACAGTGATTACCAGAGATGGATGCGAGTATTCCGCGTTGCATGTTATATTTACTGGATCTCTGGGTGTTTTGAAGGAGAAACATTCCACGATGTTCATACCATCCTTGTCACAGAAGAAGCAACGCGCAATAGAGGTTTTATTAATAAATGGCATTGTAAAATAAAACGGCATATACGATTAATTTTAATTTACATCATTCCGTCGTAGGGATTAAATATTGGAACAGCGAACAAGATATTCCTTGAATTTCCACATAGATGGTGGCCGGAGGATAAAGCCAGCTTTGATTTTATCTGGCCGGAAAAAGATAAGAAGGAATTCTTGCAAACCTATGGTCAAGTAAGCAAATATTCGAATGTAATTCTATCTAAGTTTATAAATTATAGCAAACAATTGTTATTGAAAATGTTATTAACAACAATTTGTTATTGAAAATTAATTTTAACGATCTTTTGTTTTTACTGCTCCTTTACTAATCTCATCAAATGTTTGTTTTAGAACAACGAATGGCTCTGCGATGTGTTCTCGTTTTTCACTGTGGCTTATCAGCCGAATCTCTTATGCGCTTGGATGGCTGGAAAAAACGCGCGACATATGGAAACCTTATCGGATGTTGACGTATTCGATGGATTGTACTTATTGTTAAAACAATCATTTGGGAAACATTACAATGTTGTGAAGCCAACAAGAATATTACGGTAGGTTCTCATCAAAAATTGATTTTAAAAAATGATTAGATCCGCGTTAACTATTTTTTAAAACTTTTAGGTCCAAATGGTATACTGATGAACATTTTCGAGGCTCGTATAGTTTTCTAAGCATGGTTTCCGAGCAAATGGATGTAAAACCGAGAGATTTGGCCGAGCCAATCATGAGTGGAAATAAACCTGTATGTAATTTCAAAATAAAAATAACAATTTATAATTATTATGCTTTTATTTAAATTATTATATGAAATATTATAGTTAGTCTTATCGTTGTATGTTAATGATTCATTTCATCAATAATAATCCGAGATACATTCTTTTATTTTTACCTTTAGCTTATCATGTATTTCTATCTTATGTAACTGTTGAATCATACTATATAAGAATATTGACATTGACGAAACGAATGATTAGGTAATCCTTTTCGCTGGAGAAGCTACACACGATCATTATTTTTCCACTGTGCACGGCGCCGTGGAAACTGGCTTCCGTGAAGCGGATAGACTAATCGACTTTGAAAGGTAAGATAATGTTAAGTGAAATTTATTTAAAGCTTGGTATCAATGAGCGTAATAAATACAATATGATAATGCTTGATAAAATAGTCATTTTTTTATTTTATTTATTCGAATACGCTTTAAAGAAATGCTAAAAAATTGATTTTTTAAATATTTTTTGTCAGAAAATTTTTTATCTATTTTTTTAAATTGTATATTTTTCATTAAATTTTGAATTTTTCCAGTTTAATAAAATTGAATGAAAAAAAGGAGTGATCTGTTAAGTAAAATTTAGTTTATAAAAGATGTAATGCATCTCTATGCAATCACCTGTATAATGCATAATGCATCATAAATTAAGAATCCTTCCTATTTATTTTTGCTATTGTATGATCTCGCGTTGTGTTGTGTTACGTTATTACATCCAGCTTATTAATGCTAGAGATATATATATTTTATTTTGCATGTAACTTACAATTAGTAGAAGTAAAGGTGTCTCAGTTTATTGTTACTTTTGAACATATCGGCTTCAAATGTGGCACAAATAATTTTGCTATTATATTTATATTGATTGCATGCTTTTTCTTAGGCAATTAAATTCCCATCTCTAACTACATCTTCTACAACTACACTCTTCTACAACTTGTACATGAACGGATTATGGAAAACTAGAAATATATTTGCAATTTGCAATGTTCGCAACAGGCGAATATATTTAAGGCACGAGCGACTACGGTACTTGTTTGTAAGATTTAATTATTTGTATAAAAATACATTGTATATGATGTAAATTTTAATGTAAATTTTAACGTTATAAATTGATGTAAAATTTGGGAAAATATAATTTATATGAAATATATGTCATCACGTTATATCAGTAAAAGAAATACTGCTCGTATTTATTATTTATTTATATTTATTATTCGTGTTTGCTGTTGTAGACCATCATTGCATCGAGAATATCTTTAAATATATATATATGTATATAGTGCACAGTTTATTTATATTAGTTAAATATAACTCTCTTATAGAATAGAATACATTTATAAATTAGAATAAACTCATAGAAAAACAGTAAATAATAATAATTAAATAATAAATATATCAGAGTGTTTACTCAAATCTTGTAAAAAATTCCCTGAGAATTCCGGGATTTTTCAGGTATTTTTATTTAAAATTTTAAGTAAGATTAGAGAATTTTTAAATACAAATTTGAAATAAATTTATTTTATTATATGCGCTTTTTTAAATGTTCCTTCTTATTGTCTTCTATGAAACTATTTATTCTTCTCTACAATTGGAGCCGCGAAACTTATAGATATAAAAAGAAGACTCACTACAATATAGTATCAGTGAGTTGTCTTCTGATTTGTATTGTCTTCTATTGGCATTCTGATTTTTTAAATAAATACTCGCGAAAATGTACGTGAATATATGCGGATGCGCATGCCATATTTATTGCTAACCAATTCTCGATATTTTGCATTATCAAAAAGAAAGATTTAAAAAAACATTTTCTCAAAGAGACAATTTAAATTATTATAACCAGAAAGTTTAATTTTCTAAATCACCAGTATAAAATTATTATATTATTAATTTATTATTTTATTATAATATTATATTATTAATTTTTAAAGTTCCAAAAATTTCCCTAAGTATTAATAAAATTACATAAAAATCCCTAATTTTCAAGGATGAAGAAATCCCTTGAAAATTTCAGATTTTTCCAGATAGTAAACACCCTGAGTATACATATATGTGTATGCGTACGTGCGTGCGTGCGTGCGTGCGTGTGTCTGTGTGTGTGTGTGTGTGTGTGTGTGTGTTTATCTGAGATTTATTAGACTTATTACTTCGGATGACGTAGAACGTGCGATCGCTTGGATCAACTGATTGACAACTTCGACGAAGCGTTGCGGATGGAGATTGAGGCGAGCGCGAGAAGAATGGAAAGGACGAGAGTCGTGATAATAGGCGCAGGAATTGCAGGATTGGCGGCGGCGAAAACTCTGGAGGATGCGGGATTTACGGATTATCTTCTCCTCGAGGGTACATGCACATATCTCTTAAGAATTTAACATTAATTAATCTTTCATTCAAACTGATCAGTCTGATTAATCTTTAAGACAGTTTAATCATATAAATAAATAAGAGTATAAGAGCTTATATGAAGAAATAGAAGAAAAGATGAAAATAAAATAAAGATTTCCGGATTATTGTATCATGTCATTCTACAGCTCAAGATGTAGTTGGAGGAAGAATTCATTCCGTTCCATGGGATAATGGCTGGGTAGATTGCGGAGCGCAATTCTTGCACGGTGATAAGAGCAAGCTTGCACAGTATTGTCTCAACAATGATTTACTGTCGAACATTCAAGGTACGGACGGGGATGGAATTTTCTTGCGCGATGACGGAACGGTAATAAGCGAGAGTTTGGTTCGCGAAGTTGACGATCTTGTGCGAACCGTCTCGGATGATATCTGCGAATCTCTAAGACCGTTGAAAGAGCAAGAAAATATCGGATCCCTTATGAGAAGTAGATTCGAGGATTATTTACGCGAGAGAGACGATTCTCCAACGGAGAGGAAGATGAAAGAGGAAATTTTCGATTGGAACGTGCGGTTTCTCCTGGTAGATAACTGCTGCCACTCGTTGGATGATTTGTCAGCGGTCCTTTGGGGAAACTTCAAGGTAAGCTTAATTTTTAAATCGACGTTTTAAAACAGGTATTGTATTGTATAAGAACGATTTCCACAGTACGTTGGCGGACCGGAACATTTGCTCTTCAAGTCCGGCTATAGTTCCTTGACGAATCTTCTCGTTGACAACCTGGACGAGCGAAAGGTGCGTCTAGCTACTCCCGTAGAGACCATACACTGGCGGGACTCTACCGACTCTCCAAACGATTCTCCGATCATCGTGAAGACTTCCGAGGGAACACAAATCCTTGCTGATGCGGTTATAGTTACTTGTTCGCTAGGCTATTTGAAGGAGAACTATCGGAAGATGTTCCAGCCGTTGTTACCGAGTCGTCTGAGAGTCGCTATCGAGGACCTCGGCTTCGGAACGATTAACAAGATTTTTCTGGACTTCGGCGAGCCTTGGTGGCAAAGGGGTGTGAACGGTTTTCAATTGCTCTGGCGCAGGGATGCCGATCACGAATCCTTGCCAGAATGGACCAAGTATCTCACAGGATTCGACGTCCTGCCAATTCATCCAGCTACTCTTATAGTGTGGGTCGGCGGGCGAGGAGCGTGTATCATCGAGGATTTGTCGGAGGAAACGATCGCGCAAGATTGTATGAACCTGTTGACGCGTTACTTGCGGTGTCGCAATATTCCGCCGGTGAGGAAATGCGTCCGAACAAAGTGGAATGGGAATAGATACGTTAGGGGCGGTTACAGTCACATCACAAAGAGTTGCGAGGAGGATAACGTCTCGCCTAGGACATTAGCCGAGCCAGTCTGGGCGACAATGTTACAGAATGACATGAAGAAGGAAAAAGTAAGATTATCGTAGAATGTATTTTCTCTCAAAATTTAACATTTCTTCGATCTTAAATTTACGATTTTATAGTCCTAAAAGATATCTACGCTTTACACGATAGATTTTTAATGTAGTCAAGATAATACGAAATTACGAAAAATTAGACTTAAAAAAACAAATTAAAGTTTATTAAAATTTATGAATTTTTGCAAATGTGACAGAATTTACCAATTATAATGTTCGCCGGCGAAGCTACGCATGACGAATTCTATTCAACGACGCACGGAGCTTACGAGACAGGAATCCATCAAGCTGAAGTATTCTTACAACACTACGCGAGCATCAAGTAAATACACATGTCGATCTGTAGA
>NJRL01001486.1:0-10138 GCA_003063815.1 Aphaenogaster rudis
GCGCAATTTATTCGGTCGATTCGTATAAATGCGTCCGTAGCAGTATGCCGTAGTAATCGAGGTAATAATCGACGTGAATTGCGTTGAAATCATACGCAATTATTTTCTTATCTTATGGTATCTTTATTTGTGTATGAGGGAACACATAAAGGTGCAGTGAATCGGTAATCGTAAATATACGTTTAAAGCAGTAAAAGAGTTAATGATTCAAAGTTTTAATGATTCAAAACATTCAGTCTCATATTTTGAAAAACTTTGTTTTTTGAGTTATGTCGTTGTTGTAACATATGAGCGATATATTTCTGGTATCCCATCATTATATCATTTTATTTTACTGTTACTTATAGAATTTTATGATTAGCTACAGAATTTTTAATTTAAAGTTTATAGAAAGTTTAATAGAAGTTTATAGAAGAAGTTTATTTAATAGAAAGTTTATAGAATTTTCAGAATATAAAACTTAGAATAAAGTTTAGAATTTTAAGAACATGAAGTTCAAAAATAGAATTTCAAGAATATAAAGTTTATAGAGTATACAGTTTGATGAATTTTTCATTTTAATTGTGGGTTTCCTTTGGCGAATCTGGAATCAGCTCTTCTTAAGGGAAGATTTTAAGAGAATCCGTCGCACGAGAAGCTCTACGTTATTTCTCATGTAAAGGAGAGAACTTTAGAAACTATCGCCTCGACGTTAGGACGATTTATTTGTAATAATATTCGCGCGAGGCGCACTTCCGTGTGGTAGTAAATAATCTGAAATTCGAAATTTCGCGGAACATCTGCATATCTAATTCGCGCGTGTCCACCGGATATCTATGCCGTTAGGAGAAAAACGCGACCCGGCGCACAGTGCGTCGCGCGTGAAAACGTCCAAGGCTGTAACATGTAGGCAACTATAAAACGTAGCAAATGAACGGGCCTGTACTTTCACTCAACACCGTATGAGGAGGGAGCAAACGTTAGTTACTTTCCTTTGCTGTGGATACAAGAGCGCGTTCGCGTAGGGCTGCCAAAGGCACTGGCGCGGGCGTCAGGAAGCGCTAAGAGAGACGGATTGCATCGGCACTGCTCGGTTTGGCAGCGAGGATCGGCTAAAAGAGGGATCAGGGAATCAACCTGCCTCTTGGGATCACATTATCGTTTTTTACGCGAGCATGAATGATGCAGCGAACTCTAATAGTTCTATAAATAGGAGTAGGATCGCTGTATCTAAAGATGATGGGCTATTAGTGAATAATAACACGATCCATACTTTTTTTTACTCATTTATATTTATATCTCGGCAATGTTACGTGATTATATGTGTGTGTAAATACATTATTATCGTATTACGTTTACGATGAAATATAATTATATTTTTGACAAAAATAACAGCGTGGTATTACTGGTCTTTAATTATTACATAATCATTATTAAATTAAAACAAAGGGAAGGGAGACTCGCCCACCGAGATTAAAAATAACTCTATCTATTTTTTTTGTATTTCAGTAATTTTAGAAAACACATCTGGGTGGTTCAAAGACAAATGCACAATAGAATCGATATACTTATCAGCTTGAAATCTTTAACATTATATTGTCATGCAATATTTAGTGGTATTACTTTAATTATTACATAATCATGATTAAGTTAAACAAAGGGAAACTCGCCTACTTAAATTAAAAATAACTTTTATGATTTCGCCAGTCTCACAACATTATTTTTTTGTATATTTCAATCATTTTAGATAACATATCTTCTGGGTATTTCAAAGACAAATGCAATGGAACCGATAAACTTATTTGCTTGAAATCTTTACAATGTATCGTCATGCATATTTATGGTATATATCTATCGGTTTATCATACGGTGCGCATAATTATTAATTATACGTACGTACAGTTAATCACGAGATAGGAATTATTCAAGGCCTGGTATACGGCTATAAAATCCGTTAACGGCATTCGAGTGATTGTTTGAGTAAGATATTTGCACCTACGTGTCAAACTTAAAAGGCTCCCACGCGACAGCGCGGGGAAAGATAGTTTCATCGACATGCACGGAGCAGATTGGACGTTAAGTTTGCATTGTTGCGCGCGAAGAGCTGCCGGCAGATATGAGTTTCGCGAGATTTCATTTATGTACCTCGAATCTCGCGTAAGCTAGAAGGATCACACGGATTTGTGCCGTGGTATTACGTCGAAAATCTGACTCTAGTCGATGTCACCTGAGAAAGGCGTCCTCGAGTTTTCTTCGTTGACGTTATTTGCAGCTGAGCTCTTGATTTAACATTGACATGTGATTTGATGTATGTATAGATTTATGTTAAAATCTTTCTACTGGTTCTCGTAATGTAAATCGCGATTTTAATTTATATATATCGTTAATTTTAATTATTGACAACATCTTCGTTTTGAAAAAGATCAAGTAAGGTCGAAACGTTACCGTTTTACACATTGTTTTTCAATAAATATTTTTATAATCAAATAATATATAAATAATTGACTCTCGATAAGGCCAAATAACAAAGCATAAAACGGCAATTAAGAGTCAAGCGCTGGCGACAGTGCGCAATAGATAAAATATAATGTTCTTTAATAAAAAATCATGATATAACAATAAAACCGATGTTCTTTAATAAAAAAATCATGATGTATTTTTATATTATAATGACACCTTTGTAATTTGCTCGAATCTCGGGCTATCACCTTGACAAAGCTCTTGATATATCGAGATTATCGCGATAACTAATTTAAAAAAGCATGTGTACATATTCTTAAAATTTTTTATTACAGGATTTTAATATATTTTTTGTATTAATATAAGTTATATCAGTATTAATGTAATTTATGTTAGTATAACAAATATGTGAGAATAAAATATATGTGTATCTACTTTATATTAGTATAAAAAATATGTGTATCTACTTTATATTAGTATAACAAATATGTGAGAATAAAATATATGTAAATCTATAGTCTATAAAATAGAAATATAATATGCAAATATGTGAGAATAAAACTATGATAAAAAATATATTTATTTCTTATAAAGATTTTCGGATCGCAGGTAAACAATATAATATAATGAATGCCTTTACATCCTTTTTTTGCACTCATCCATATTAGGAGAAGCCGCGGCGCGCGCCAGGAGACGACTATTTACCAATTCTAAGACATCGGCGTGACTTTCTCCGGCGAAGACGTCGATTCGCGAAGATCGATCAGTGAAAGCATACGATAATTGATCGCAAACACAAAGAGGCCTGTGAGAGAAAGAGACATTGACGGTCAGAAAAGCCGATTCAACGGCTTCTTCGTGACACAACGACCTATCCGCGATGTTTCCGGAGACGAAATAACTTCTCTGTCTACCCAGATTTGAGGAGAAACGATTGGGAGTCCTCAGAATGTTCTATTAATGCTCGAACGTACCAATACTGAATTACGATCGCAGAATTTGACAACGAAATTAATATGAAGCTATTTGAATTTCAAATAAATTTAACGTCACAATCGCAAATCCTTTTTTATGATACCAGAGAGGAATGGGATCTAGCCTCGTGCTCCTAGCGCGCTGATCACCGATTCAAAGCCGGAATATCGATCGGCTGATTACCTGACCCTCGTCAGTTATTTACATTCACGAATTCGTATCGGTTCCGCAATTAGTGAGGTATACCCGCAGAAACGATTTGTTGGGGTATTAATATCGACGACCTACTCTCCGGGACAAGTAACCGATGGAAGATCACGGACGCGCGTTGCATAAGTTATGATCGCCGATCGATTTGCGCCTCAATAGAGACCGGTATTCTCGCGGAGAGCACTTACGTGCCTCGAGAATAATTCGATTTGGAATACGCCGAGTGTGATAGCGGAGAATAGATTTACGCGGTTCTCTGACGTTGACAAAGATTATTCCCGGGACAAAAAGCGCATGTGATCTAGCCGGCGGCTATACGAGAGGAATCATTTGCACTTGTGACTAATGGATGCCGTCGAAATTATCTTATCGTCATCGGACATCAAGTGCCATTAATAGACGCTTTCCTGTCGTATATCTTGCGGCACGAGATCGAACATACGATACGGAGTTCTGTCGATGTTTTATTATTATAATGTCCCACATATCGCGTAGAATATTCCTCGTTTTATCTTCTTCAGCTAAAATCGATTCAAATAAGCCGAGGGAATCGTAACGATTAAAATGAAGAAGGAAGAAATAGACTCGATATTTCACAAGAAACGGAAATCAACGCCGGACAATTGTGGTAAATTGTGCTCACAAGAAGAAGACAACAAAACATGTTCATTACATGTTACACGTGTAATTTAACGGCGATTGAGAAAAAGCTGGGATCGACGAAAGGGTGAGATTCGAGCGCGCGGATACCTCGCGTGGGAAAATGGCACGACGCCGGCGAAAATAGACGTGGGTGGCATCAATTACAAAGGGGTGACGCGCGTAACCGATTCCGCGGGACGGCGGCTACGTAACTGGCGTAACTTCGACGACGTTTGAAGTTTCGCTATCGCTGTATAAATAGCACGCGACTTTTCATATATAGCCCCGCGCGCGACACACGGCTTTATCCGCGTGTGTATCCGCTGACGTGGAAACCGGCGAGGAAGTGTGCTGCGGCTCGCCAACTCCGTTCTACGGCGTGTACACGGAAGGAACGATTTTGCTGAAGTATCTAAAAATTTGGCCAGATATACAGATCTGAAAATAATTTTATTAAACCATTGAAAGTAATTATGTAGGACGCTTAAGCATGATGATAATACTGCAAAAAGTTTTGATATTCTAGCAATTATTTTGGGCGTCCTACATAATTATTTTAATGTTCCAAGAAAATTATTTTTAAATCTGTATCTGGTCAAATTTTTAGACATTTCAGCAAAACCATTCTTTCCGTGTAAGAATGCCTCGCGATCCACGGACTCGTGTTTTACCACACGGAAAAACCGACAAGGTTGCCACAACCACAATAATAGTAACATTTGGTACAGCCACGTCCTATGGTTGTCACATTCACATTGTTTTGTGTAGTGCATCTATATATGTTTGTCTCAACATTCACTATGTTTGTCTCAACATTCACTATGTTTGCTGTACCAAATGCATATAGTTGCCTTCACATCAATGTGAATGTGACAACCACAGGACGTGGCTGTACCAAATGTTACTATTATTGTGGTTGTGGCAACCTTATTGTTTTTTCCGTGCAGGACTAAATCTCTCTGTATTGCGATAAACGGAGGAGGACAATAATAGCCACCGATATTCCATCGGTCGACTTCACTGCCGACAGATTAAGCGAACAAGAGAGGAGGAGAAGAGAGAAGAAAAGATAACCGTTAATGAAGAGTGAAGAAGTTAACGAGATCGGCGTTATAAAATAAGGGAATAAAGTCGACAAAGAAAATGATTAAAGTTCAATCGATCCCTATTGCCTGAGTGCTGTATGGATAAAAAGCAATTGATTATTCATGGCGTATTAGTCGATACATGGTTCTTCCATCGTATTATTACTTATCCGGACACTGTCGATTCTTTCAATATTTTAATAATTAATTTTACCCGTTCAAACACGTAAAATTGATTTTAACGTCGTTATATAAAATTGATGGTATATACATATATATTGTAACACCCTATTTCATTCACGATATATCGAACCGTGAAATATCGTCTGATAAATATTACGCTTTGCTTCCTGTTCCTCCATTATAACTTCCGGTTACCGCATTTTCCTCTTAAACGCCTTATAAACGTACTCCCTCCGGATTTCTAAAAATTTCACAATACCGAATAACGGAACGAGTCGAGTATTGACGTCACGGGGGTCAAGCGTCGATCTTCGAGCGAGCGTATCAGTTCCAGTTGTCGGTTGTAGTAGCACGCCCGAATTACGCCACGGGGTGAATTTCATAACTGCGTCGGGCGAAGGGTGCGGCGGGGTGGGCACGGTGCGGTGCGTCCATCCAGGGTGCACCGCACGAGCTTCCGGGTGGAAGAGAGAAACGGACGTCGGGGACGTGGGCGTGGCGTGCTGGGGGTGAAAGGCGTGGTTACGCCCGATCAATAAAACTACCCCCATCTCTCCCCCGTCCCTCCGGACGCGCGGCGACGGCGATGTGGCTTGCAAGGGGAAGTGAGAGCCGGCGGGGCGCGACGTGCCTCCGAAAAGCGGGCTCGCTACAGAGAAGGAACAAGGGATGAGAGAGAGAGAGAGAGGGGGGGGGAAAGAGGGAGCGGGCCCAAGGGGTCGTCTGAGGGTGCATAGTATCTCGCCGAACCGCATCGATCCCTCCGCGTTCCTCCTCTCACCCTCGCGAGAGCGAGCGCGCCCGCGCAACCCTCGCCGAGCAGCCCTCGACCTCACACAGCAAGTACCATGGCCTCTGGAATTACGCGGGAGACTTCATTCGCGACACGCAACGGTCACGCGACGGTCAGTCGTTCGCACCGGCCGGTTCCCTGCACGGCCGTGGATGAGTAAAAGGATTAATAGCCTGGATTTGGGATCGAAAGAACGGGATCTGTTCCGTTGCACATTCCTACGTTATCAAATTTCTCTTGTTTGAAATAGGAAGATCCATATCAGCAGAAAGCATACTTATAACAGAAACGACCGTCATTAACGTAAATGTCAATTTAAATTGTCAGTATTTTTGCAGAAAATTGATTCTAAAATGTGTCAAGTTTGCAGATAAAGCGTAATCCCTCCGAGCTTAAAATACCATATATAATCATAGTATAATAAAGGGAAATAATGTTGTAATAATAGGGGACAATATTACGTTCTATTAATTATACATAATACGATGATAATATTCACTAATGATACATAATACGAGACATACATATTAATAGAAGATATTGAGACATGGAGTCGCATCAGAGAAGGATCGCGTTTTGTAATTGAACGAGAATTGGATTACGTAATACCTAAATGCATAAACGTATATGCAGTATTTACCGAGCGGCTTAGAACGAAATAAATGACAGAATTAATTTCCATAGCTGGAATTGGTCGTTTATAAATTATACGAAATCTCCGTTCAACGACGTTGTCACGCGAAATGCTACCGCTTACAATTAGTTTTTTCGCAATTTGTCTCGCATATACGACACGTTCGAAAATAGCGTCGACATTGATTCGTTTTTTTCCACGATCGTTTATATGCTCCAACGTGTGTGTTCGGATTGGAGCTGTTGCATTGCGTTTCTACGGATCGGTCTTATTCAGGACGCAGTATCACGCGAGATTCGATTTAACTTTGTTACCTGATTCCGCTAATATCGACGATAATACGCGAGTTATTGTTGTACATTCTATTTTTTATCGCGAAAAGCGGGCACGAAAATAAATCTCGAGTGAAACTTACTTTGCGAAGATTTCGTTGTATCCTGTATATGAGATACTGTACATAATCTCTCAGGTCATCCGCAAATCTTTCTCTCGGGAAAAGTGGAAACAAATTTTGTTGAAGAATCTATCTCTAAAATTTTCTTTTCAGTTACAAGGCACAAGCACAAGACAAAGTACTATTAAAAATCGACAAACTTATGGAAGTTTGCATGACTATTAAAATTTAGAATAATTCGCTCATAAAATTAATTTTATAATTTATCATTAGTATGATATTTCTTAAATATGTATACATATTTACGACAAAAAAAATTTAATTTTATTTAATATTTTTTTATTATCATCTGTGTTTAATTATCGATGGAATGATAATTCGATAGAAGAAAATATAATTTTGTGGTAATGTATTATAGTTATAGATATATGCGTGCTCATTTATAAAGCATAATAATAAATCATAAATTTAATATTGCATTATAAATTAATTGCTCAAATATTTATGACGGCGATTAAAAATTTATATATCAATGATCGGTAATATTGATAATTCTTAATTATCTCCGAGCCCCGGGGGCCCCTTCGATGGTCACAAAAATTTGCCCAAGGTTGATGGTCTTACGTATCTAGAAGGATATGTATAGCTTCCGCTATTTAATTCAAAGTAAAACGCGCATTTCGCGTGCATACCACGTGCGGGCTGGTCTGTTTATGCAAACGACCGACGCACTAGCAAAATTACGCAAGGGCTTTAATTTCCGCACGCGGACGCACATAACGGAGCGACGTGAAAGAAAACGAAAGCCGGAATACGAGACATGGTAATAGCGGCGGCTATTAGGGATAGAAGATATCGGATGCAATGAGACATCTCAAGTTTGCGCAAGATCGCATGGATTTTGCAAGAATTCGCTCGAACATCGTTGCGGTTCTTTTCCCCGGAGATGTCTCTTTTTTTTTTACAGAGTAATCGGGAACCTTTCGCCAGGTATGACCTTTGTGATCCCCGACGGTACGTCATAGCGGTAAAAGTCTCTCAGTCTTAGTGTCCGCCTTCAAAACAGATCCTCGATGTGCATTCGGCTGAGTCTAAAGTACTTCCGGCTAGCCGTTTCGCGTTGGAACTTTCTATAATAATGCTCCTGACGACCGCCACATAAATATCTTCATCCCTGTCCAAACCGCCACGAATTCTAATAGATCAAAACACTTCTAAGTCCCGAGTACATAACGTTATTTAGAATCTCTGTATGTTTCATAGAATATTATAAAGAGCTATGAAGATGAAAGTGCACGGAGAAAATTTTATATTAAAAATTACTATATATAGCGGTAGCCGTGGACCATTGCTGGAATTATAAAAATTTTTACTCTATGTTTTTCACTAATGAGTTTAATAATTATTAACATAGTAAAAATTTTTATAATTCCAGCAATAGTCCACGGCTACTGCCATACATATAATAGTAATTTTTAATATAAAATTTTCTCCGTGTGAGATCTTTGAGAAAGAACGTTCGTAAGTCCAAAAATGGATGTTTAGTGACGCACTGAGAGAAAACGAAATAGTTCTGGCAACTATAATTTGGCAACTCTGAAATTTAAGTAGTTGCAACTAATTTTACGAAGTAAGAGGAACTAAAGTAGTACTGAATACTATAAAAATATAGTCACGCTGACTACATTTGTGAACTATTAATTGATAGTGAAATAGCGACTCAACTATAATTACACAGTTATATAAACTTCATACAAGTAAGATATTATGACAACAATATTTTTCCAGTTTAGACAAATATGTAGTTTATCCAACGATTTACTATAAATGGTTAATATTATTATGTTTTCTTAGTTCATATAACTTATTTGTTGTTGTTACTGCAACTTTATAGCACATAGTTGAGGCGCTATTTGTCCACAAATTTTTAGTTGCTGATACGACTTCTTTCTCTGAGTGCGCTCATATACGAAATATAAGGTCTGTCCTTTATAGCTGAACTGGCTGCACTAGTTCAGAGTTTATCTTTTTTACTCCACATTGGAAGGAAAAAGATAAACTCTAGACTAGTGCAGCCAATTCAGCTAAAAAGGACAAACCCACAATAAACGTATCCGATATTATTCGGCATTCTGTTTCCTTGCGTTATGATACCGCGGCATCTTCCGTTTACGAGCGCTTGTGCAACGCGCGCTCAGAAATCGAGTCTCTATAAGATTAAAGTTAATGACTCATTTCGATGGGGCCGCTTTCTCCTACCGCGCCGTCAAATAGAGTGCACCGCGGTTAATTAGCCGCGCGCGTGTTTTCAGCGTCGCGTCGCGCGTGTTGCGGAGAGAGGAGAGCGAACAAAAGAGGGATCGCTATCGCGACGAGTTGTGCGAATTATGCGGGAATCGTGCTAAATCGCGCTGCGGCGAATCGATCCGCGGCGCTCGCGAGTGACTAATGACGAATCAACACCCCGAACACTCGCCGCGTGACGCTCGGTAATCCGATGATATATCGCGACGCCGGAATTGTAGAGGCGCCTTACCTGGGTGGCTACACTTCTCCGGGATGCACGTGGTAATGCGCCGCAATTGCGCGCCGAGTTCTCGCAAGGTGCGAGCTCTCCTGATCCCCGTTGTAATGAATCTTGAGTGCGATTGATGGTCTCGGGAGTAGCACAATAGCATAGATTTTCAATGTAACCTAGTGATACTTTTAAGCGAGGCTTTAACAAAACGATATAAATAGTAGATGATATGTATAACATACAATGTGATATATACAGTTACGTG
>NJRL01001486.1:18044-44942 GCA_003063815.1 Aphaenogaster rudis
GGCTGTACCAAATGTTACTATTATTGTGGTTGTGGCAACCTTATTGTTTTTTCCGTGTAACAAAATTCTAAAGTAAGTAAAAACATGGAAAATGTAGATCATAAATATCTGTATACATTAAATAATATCTTTAAAAATCTTTCTTGCTTATATATAAAAAAAAGAAAGAACCAGCGATTTCTGGTTCCATGTTACAGTGACGTCACGAGCGGACGTCCGGTATTCCGAGCGATACGAAGGTCCGAATAGTTCAGCGACGTTATTTGAATGGAGTTAAAATTGTCGTCGTGCTGCTCCGGACTTTGTTTCTTTAATGTAATTCTTTTCTCATTTGGGCGGGAGTGAGCCGCAATCGAGGACGAAGGTTAATATGTACCTGCCACGGCCAGAGCGTTTCCCCTCCACGAGGAGGCCAAAAATAAATTATTGTTCCGGCCAGAGCGTTCCGCTCGGGGGTGCCGTCGTTCCCCTTTGTTCCAGCCAGCCCCCCTCGGGCCTAACGGGTCCCTCCATGGCGCCGCTCTCTTCCCGTCCTCATCCGCAACGGCGTACCTAATATAATATTCCAGGCAATTACAGTGTTTGCGGATCAAACAGAGGGACTCGTTTCATCCCCGTTCGTGACGCGATGCCCACCCTTCCTACGGGGGCTGGTACCCTCTCCCTCCCCTCCCGTCCCTCTCTTCGCCGTCGCGACGGCGGTGGTGGCGGCCTGGTGAGAATCGCGCGGGTGGCGGCTGCCGGATGTACGGAGAACGATTTTCTGTCTGGTACCTTTTTTAATGGACACGAGAACGTTGACTGGCACGCCGCGAGATTATTCTCCCGCCGCGGAGTATCCACTTTAGAACCTTCGGATCTCCGAATTTCCACCTTTTAAAGACTTTACATCTGTCATTCTTCTGACTTACGATCTTTCGGACTTACCATCTTGAAGCGATTAGATTTGAGAACTTATCAATCCTTAGAACTTTAGTTTCTTGCGCAACACCCTTCAGGAAAATTATGTTCTTCGGTGACGTTGACGATCACCCAATAAATTGAAAAACTTATAAAAATGTCATAACTTTGCGCTGTTTTTATGTGAACGCCTAATTCTATGTAAAACCAAATTTAATGTAAAAGAGCATGGAAAACATTATATGTATAATAATTAATTTAAAGAAATAAGATTAATTTGAAGAAGGTACTACTTTTTAAAATTACAATGATTTCAGAAGAATGAATGGAAAACAGACTTCGAAGGAGTAAATCATTTTTATTGGACTGGGAAAAATGCTTTAAAATGACGATTCCGAGAGAAAGATCTCTGTATTCGAGAGAATACAGAGAGAAGGCGGATAACGTTCCAAAGAGAAGTTGAAGAGAGGGAAAGTGACGAGAGGCGCGTTCTCGTTGGAAAGAGGACGAAGTTTAACGCATCGCTCGCCATTCTCACGCATAATCGTGCCGGCCTCGCTGTTTTTCTTTCCGCTCCGGATACCTCGGGTGCCCTCTTCTTCTTTTCGTATGCGAGGCAAGAACGCGGACTCGCGTTCCAGTTTTTAATCGCGCTTTGCGGAAACGCGACCCGGACGAACGAGCCCGGGCGGACCTATTGCGCGATTTATATTCCTCTGTTGCGCCCACATCTGGCTCCGTCCGTCCGCTTGCGTGAGTCTTACTTCACTTCGGGTTCCCATAAGTGTTCCACGTGTATATCAGGTGCACGTCGCTTCTTGCGCACGTAGCTCATGCCAGATCGCCGCTGTTACATCCTCGTGGAGCGCCAGGAACGTCCGTGGCGTCGATTATTCGCGAGAGATTATTGGAAAAGCGTTGTCTTCTTTTCACGCTGGATTAATTTAACGTTTACCGAAATCTTTACTTTGTAGTAAAGTTACAACCAAAGTAATATAACATTATTATTACAAAGTAATAATAATGTTATATTATGAATTATATATTATGAATTATTATTACAAAGTAATAATAATGTTATAAAGACTTTACATCTGTCATTCTTATTACAAAGTAATAATAATGTTATAAAGATCAAATCTTTATAACTTTTGCTTTCATGTATCTTTATTTTAATTTCAGAATCAATGAAAACGCGAGCCTCCAACATGAAAATAAATTTTCCATTTTTGAATTAGTTTAGCGTTTACCGAAATATCGAAATTTTTAATTTGAATAACTTTTGCTTTTATCATTATTTTAATTTTATAATTTATGGAAACATATGATTCTCTCCAATATAAAAATAACTTTCCACGTTCGATTAATTTAGCATTAACCGAAATATTGAAATCTTTAATTTGAATAACTTTTGTTTTTATGCATTTTTTATTTTAATTGTAGAATCCATGGATGATGTGATTCTCAAACATGAAAATAACTTTCTATGTGGGATTAATTTAGCATTTATCGAAATATCAAAACCTGTACTTTAAATAACTTTTACTTTGATATACTTTTATTTTAATTTTATAAATAATAAAAACGTGATTTTTTTCAACATGAAAATAACTTTCCATGCTGAATTAGTTTAGCCCCGAAATGTCAAATCTTTACTTTGAATAACGTTTGCTTTTACATATCTAAATTTTAATTTTAACATTTATGGAAACGCGATTCTCCAACAAAATATATGAAATTATGTATGTGACGTAGAACTTCTGTGTAACATTAAGAGCGACTAAAAATATTGCGTCAATCTAACATTCGTGCGTCACCATTTTCAAATTGCTACGTATATTAGAATGTCACGTCTCTAATAAATTCAGCATACATGACGTTCCTCCGGGCGGTCCTTAAATCTCTCTAGTCGATTTTCGGCCTCGCCATTCTTCCCGCGGCAGATGCCGGCGGTCGTGTGTTGCAAACACGACACGCTGCGAGCAAACACTTTGCGACATACACGGTCGGGTTATACGGAGCACGTGCATCGATCCTCGCGCCGAGACGGGTACGTGCTTGCAAGCTGTCCGCCTCGCGAAATATCCCGTGCTAACTCACGCTCGCGCTCGCACAAATCGCAATGAAGGTCCTGCTCGACCCGCAAACGGAATCCCGCAACGTCGGAGTTCCGCAACTCATTTTTAGCTATTAAAACAGTCGGGAGTTAGTCCGGCCGCGGACTAACGGGCAATCCGCTTCTAACGAGCTGACTCACTGGAGATTAAACGTTCTTTGCGCGCCACAATGATGTATAACTTTCATTGCCCGCTCCGTACGGGAGAGAAATATAAATTTCGGTCGACTCGCTAACAAAGTTGCATCTGCGAGAGCCGACGGCGCGGCGCTTCGGAACTTGCCGTAATTAGAAAATATCCCCCGTATCATTTCCCGCATACAGAGCGCATTCCGCGCTCATTTCCAAGCCAAACTTGGTCGTCGGCTACGTTACCTTCTCAACGAACACACTGTGTGATCGAACGCTCCTTCTTCTTTAACTTCTTCTACGTAAAGAGATCTTCTATGCAAATTCTCTCTCTGGCTAAGGTCCAGTTCCGTAATCTCCAGTTAACTTAACCGACCGATTATTCCATTGGAATTCACCAATCGCATTTGTCGTTAAGTAAAATTAACAAATGCGATTGGTCAATTCCAATGGGACAAACCGGTCGGTTAAGTTAACTGGAGATTGTGGAACTGGGCCTAACTTCGTTTTCGAAAGTCCCGTTTTTGAACCTAAAGATGAAAAACCCGGTCGTCACCGAACGCACGCGCTTTCCTTCTCTCTTCTGGATGTGCCAACGCGACGTCTCGACCCCTCGCGCTACAATGGTCCAGGGGGAGAGGGGGGCCATTATGAACCGGGGAACACTTAGAGAGACGCCGCTTGCACAATACGTGCCCGTTATGCCGCGCACGCGGTTGCTGAAATCCGGTAGGATTTTATTTCCTGCGACTCTTTTGTCTCTCTAACGAGATTTTGCGAGAGATTTGGCGCCCGGCCACCCCGTCAGCCCGGGAGTCTGTGAACTCGATCGTACGGAACCGAATTACACGGGCCGTTCGTTTGATATTCCACTCGTCGACTCTTCCTCATCGGATACTTTCTTCCTCCACCTCCGCGACTGCCTCGCGCGTTCTCCTCATTCCTTCTTTTTTTTTCCTCGCCCGCCGCCGAGCTCCGCGACCTGGAACGTGCCGCGGCCCTTACGCACGTACACGCATTTTCGTAATTACGAGCGCGTCGGGGAGGCGCGAGTCTCTTTTTGTGCCGCCGCGGAATTTCTATCTCTCTAAGCGTTACCCGAGAAGGGAACCTGTATGTACAATTTTATATCGTATCTGAATATCTTGACATCTCCGTGCATCTCTCTATTTCCATATCTTTTTACATGCCAATATGATAACTCAACTGATCAGTATGTGATCAGTATAATTAATTAAAAAAACATTATTTAAAAGGGGCTAATAGGAGTTAGAGCGGAAGACAATGCGCAATAAAATCGATAAACACGATTTAAAACTTCAAGTTAATTTAATATAATAAAATTCAAAGTACAACGACCTTTTACGTACGTTTCGGCTAACTTTGTTTGTAATGTATTACATTAGAGTAATTTTTTTTTAGTTTTCTCACCTATTGACTGCGGCTGGACTCTTATAATGCATGGCTGAAGCTTTACTTCGTCAGTCTCGATGCTAAAGATGGCTAAAAAGTTAGCCGAAACGTACGTAAAAGGTCATTGTACTTTGATTTTTATTATATTAAATTAACTTGAAGAAGTTTAAATCGTGTTTATCGATTTTATTGCGCATTGTCTTCCGCGCTCTAACTCCTATTAGCCCCTTTTAAATAACGTTTTTTGATGTTATCGGGAGTTCAATCTATTATTATATTGATAATTAATTAATATCAATATGATAATTCAATTCATCAAAATAATAATTAATCATTATGATAATTCAATTCATCAATACGATAATAAATCGATATCAATATGATAATTCAGTTTATTAGTATATCAATATGATAATTTTAATACATTAATATTTATATAATGATTTCGATATTTCTACGCATTTTAAAAAATGTATGTTTCTGGATTCACTTGACTTGCAACGCAGGTAATACTGGAATACGTGCGTATAATAACGGCAATCCGCTAATATCATTCGACTCGCTCATTCGTGTACTCTTCGTTTTATCTCCCGTTCTTTCGCTACCGCGTATCGCGCGGAGGCGTTTACGCAACTTTGGACGTGACTCGTCACGCATTCACGTACGCGCTACGTAATTACGCGTCTCTATATACATATAAGACGTTGCGAGGAAGTTCGCTAACTTACAACACGGCGTTTCCAGCTACCCAAACAGCCGCTCGTTAAAAATACAATAATGTCTTGAGTAACACGTGTGAGGATCTCAGCATCGTAAAATTATAATAATTGATAAATGACCTGCACCTCCAACGGCATAAAAAATTAATATCTAGTCACGCTTACAATTAAATGATAAAGTTAATTTATCGTCTATTTATATCACTTTGTAAAAGGCAAAAGTCGACGTTATAATTAGGACCGAGGTGGCAAGGACTAATTCATTAGCGCAACGCGACGAACACGATAAATCGTAGAAAGCCATTAGAGCGTGAATAAAATAACGCTTTTATCGTCATATTGAAGCGTTATCTGAATGCCGACGTTACCTATACGAAGTACGAATATTTTACGTTAATTAGCCCTCTGCTTCGCTGTCGGCCGTTTTACTTCACGATTCCCCGGTCTCTTTTGAACAATAGTGCGCGAACTGCACGTGGCCTCAATGCACCATTGAGACCATCTCGATATTGCGAGTCGTGTATCCCGAGTCGCGTTTGTTCTTTCTCTGATTTCGAAATCGCGAGATTGCGCAGAGATGATGAATTTTCACCATAAAATAGTACAAATCTGCGCAACACATTTTATTCGTACCACGTGAACGTTGGGGAAATATTTGCGTATCCTTTTGAAATTGTATTTAGCGTATAAAATGATACACACACAAGCACACTTTCCTTCTTATTACTAATTAATATGACTCTATATTTGTCACTACACAGTTATATCGTAAATATCATCATATTTGTCGCTACACTGTTATGTCGTAAATACGTGAGACGTACACATTGCTAAATGTTAAAGGAGATATCTCTCTCAATACGCTTATTATAATAAAACGATAAAGAAGTAGCGATGGCTGCTTGCACAATGAGATTCAATTTATTTTCCAATCTACGTTACGCAAAAGCAGCGGAATGTGAAATATCGGTTGAGCCGTCCGAGGTGTCACGGACTTGTGCATCTTTTACAATGTCCTGTTTCGTCCTGCACGACACGCGTGCGTCCTGTCGTTCTCACGCCGCAGAAATGCGAGTCCTCGAGTCGCGAGCGAGATCGTGACCGCCGATCCCAAGTCGTTCCCAATTCGGAAAAGCGGAGCTGTCAGACAAACGTGCGCGCGCGTTCTCGAGGAACATTAATGGGACGATCAGCTGTGGGTGATCGTTTATTTCAGCACTCATCCGTCGACGGATGGCTCGGCCGCAGAATAGAAGTCGCGGCCGTGCGAAAGTCGACGGTGACGGGAAAAACGATGACGGGTCCTCTCACGCGGTTGCAACGGATACAAACACGAGCGGTCCCATGTACGAACTTGCCCGTGTAAATGTCGCCCCGCTGGGTCAACAGCTGGACTGGGCTGATCGATATCTATTCCGGTCGTGAACGAAAAGACACGCGAGCCACCAGGTATTTAGCGGCGTGCGGTTGCGGTGCGACAAAAACGGCGGAATGTAGAAATGAAATACGACGCGATGCAACGAAACGAAATGCAGAGAAATGATGTTTTTTTAACAAGTCACGTTACGCCGAAGCGAGAAGAAAAAAAATTTTGTTTAGCTTCGAAGCCATCGCTGTCCCCGTCAACTGTTAGATTCCTTGATCAGTTTCCTTGACCACTTGTTAATTCATCCGTCAATTATCCTTTCGTCTTGAAGTTGAAACGTAATCCAATCGTCATTATAAACTTGTTTGAAAAAGGAATCGATAAGTTTCTTCGAACGTAATGGGCATTCCATACCGATTATCCTTCGCGAAACAATACGGCCTTTAGAGAAGAGACGTAAAAGAGAAAGCCCGCCTCTCCGTTTATTAATTCATACGCCGATTGCCCTGTCGCTCATAATCGCGCGACGTATCGTCTGGTAATGCCATCCGATGAATCGAATGAGTGACACGACGTTCCAGCCCGATGTCAGAAACAGTCTTAATTTAACGTTCGATCGTTCGCAGGCAATGACGTCTGCCACGTAACGCGAAGGGCGTCGTAGGCTAAGGGTAAAGTACCGTAGTAATATCAACCCCCTGCGAGTTTTCATAACCATCAGCTGTGTAGCTGCCATGCCTGTAAATTTTCTGACTACGACGTGAAACAACCTCGTCAAATACTGCAATCATTTTAAAAATATTTTCTATGTAATCTATTAAGATTATTATATATATATTTTTTTTATTTACGATTAAAATTATTATATATTTGACGAATTACATATTTATAACATTTCGTGCGGTGCAAAATGTTTTAAAAGTTGTAAAACTTCGCAGCATTGCTGATTTATAAAACGATGAAAAATAACTTTGTGTTTAGCTATCTCGGTTGCTTATTTAAAGTAATTTCCCGAGATTTTGCGGTTGATAGAACACGGAGGAATCAGCATTAGCTTGAGTGATGGCTAAGGTATAATAATAGATGGTGTTACTTGTTTCATCATGAAACTTCTAGAGACTCCCAGAAATTACTCAGCTTTATAGCTTTAACGTCGGAAACTTCAATGAACATGCATAGAGCAGCAGGAGGGAAACTGGTTGATCCAGTTGGGAGTTATTAAAAAGATTCTCTTCTGCTGGTTGCAATTATTGATGAATTTATTACCTACAATTGTACAATTTATAAAATTGCTAATTGTTCCATAAATAATTGCGTTTATTCAACAATATACATCAAAACTCAAAAGTAAGCAAGAAATTTTTACACTTGTTCAAATATTTTTTGTACGCGTATTTTTCAAATACGACAATATAGCGACTCCCTTTAATATTTAAATTTTTTAAATAAATTTCAAACTAATCTCCCTACAATAAATTTCAATCTAATTCTGCTAAAGACCAGCAAAGCCTTTCAGCGCTGGATTTCCATGCAATACAATACTGAAAGGTTTCGATAAAAATACAGGAAAATTGTAAATGAGACTAGAAGATGTACTTGTAAAAATAATCGGAGCAATACGTACTTGTGAAAATAATCGGAGCAATCTTTTCCGTTTTAAAAGCGAGCGATTGCGCGGAACGTGGAGCTTTTGATAGCGTATCGAGTAACGCGCGCTCGTTTTTGCTCGCGACCAATATAAAAATACCTTTGACCTTATCTACGGCGATTTAAATTGATCGGTTTTTACGCAGGAGCTGAGCGACTACGGCAGCGCGAATCTGTTACGCAGCCTCGGTCACCCGACTTTTGACCTCCCGTATCCCCCTTCGAACACTACTGATTCTCAACCCGCTCGTGCGCAGCTACCTGGCTGCCATTGACTTCGTCGTGTCCTTTCAACGTTTCTCGGCGAGACGCGAAAAAAGGGAGAGTAATCTCCAACGTGGTTAGCATTGACTTTGCCCGGGATCTCTCTACGTTCTGCACAATATGAAAATGAAAGGATATATATATATAATTGTTGATTTAATTTAATTTTATGACACCCTTTTGATATTATATGTTGACAAGAACAGAGAAAAAGCTTTAATCCGTTATTACTTTGCCATATCTGCCGCCAGCGTTTTATCGACATCGAACGGGAAGAAACGAGCAGCGTTCCGTGAGACTTTAATGCTGCATTCGATATCAAGTATCAGGTTCAATGGTACCGTATACTGTTCTAATTACTATTAATCTACTACGCGATTAAGGAAATTTGCAGGGGAATTTACCTCGTAAGTTACAGTTTCGCTAAAAATAAACGAACGCGAACAAAGTCGAATACCATTTGGTCGCTCTCGCGATACAATAGTTAGACGCGACGAGCGAATGTCGACTGACGCGACCTAACAGCATCGAAATTCCGCCTGCGGCCATTATCCTAGGCCCTAGCCAGTGCCGGCGCGACATTCACCATGATGCCGAAACGCGTTGTAGCATGTTAAATGTCGGCAAACGATTGTAATACCACCACCCTCCTCCTCCCTCCTCCCTCTTCTCTTCCTCTACGAGTCCAGATGAACGATAAACGAAGACGAAAGGAAGAAGAGCACGGATGGCGATGTCTCCTGGAAAACTGAGCGCGCTACACTCACGGTCGGGCCGCCACTCGAGGCAGGGTCTCGCAATTTCACCCTTTATCCTTCCCGCCGCCGCGACCAGGTAGCGGCGGCGGGAAGGCACGCGAGAGGGTTGACGATCCGCCGGTTGAAGAGCCACTGGTCGGGGGGTGAAACGAGCGGGCACGTTCGAGAACCCCTTCGACTTGGAGCGGGGTGGCTGGCAGGCAGGCAGGCAGGCAGGCAGGCAGCCCACAGTCGCTTCGCACACAGGTGAGGCCGATATCGACCTGACGCCAGAAATACCGCGCAGCATCGACCGTCGTCGTTATACCTGGTCTCGCCCTCCCCCCCTGTCTGCGCCCTCTTCCGCGCCGCTCTTCTCCGCCGTCCACCCCCGGAGGATGCAGCGGAGGGTGCCATACAGTCGATGGTGGAGGGTTTGGGGGCTGACGCACGGCCTCACCACCGCCAATCCCTGGGTCCTGGCGGCCGCGGCTGCGCCCTGCCGCGCCTTCCGCGGCGAAACCACCGCCGCCACCACCGCCGCCGTCACCGCCGCCGCCGCCGCCACCGCCGCCGCCGCCGCGACGGTGAGAGAGGGCGCCGCGGCGACCCGGTGGCGGGGAGGACTCCGAGGGCAGACGTTCCAAAGCCACCCCGACGGAGAGACACGCCGAGACGCCCCTGCCATTGGGAGCCCTTCGGTCTTAGTAAGTATCTCGGCCGATTTCGTTCCCTGCTCCTGCCTGCGCTTCCTCTCGCTAGCACGTCTTTCGCCTTCGTCTTCCTCGTAAAAGGATGCGTGCGCGTTCCCGCGATGGAATTTCTCCGTGGGCACTCTGATGCGCGACTCGCTGGAGTCGTTTGGCAGGAATCGGTATAGCTTCCGGTTCGACGATTCGGATAAAATTTCTATGTATTTACCAATGTTCTTTCCTCTCTCGGGTCTTTGACATTTGTGGGTCCTTTCAGGTATTGTCCTTGTCTCCTGAAACCTCCTTGACTAGTTCACGAAAATTCATGTTGAAGTTATGGCAATCAATTTGCGTTATACAATTTTCTAATTTTCTCAACTATTTTTTATTGGTATTAAGATCTTCTCGTTTGGTTCATTTAATGTTAAAATATTATCTTTATGCAATGATAATTAATTAATCAAATTTTTAACAGGCTCTACTCTATACTTTCTCTATATAGTAACCTGTACAATGCACAATATTCTTCCATGATTTATCTTCACGCTTTTCTCTGGCTTGCTTTGCTCAAGTGTCATTTGGGAAAATAACTAGAGTCATTAATATACATATTTGCACCGATAAAATCACATTTTCAATATAATCGTTCATTCTACAATTTTACGTCTATATTTCGGCCTTGAGTCTGCCTCTATTCCTCGCGATAAAGCTGTTAGAATTTGTTAGAATTTTAGTGTGATATAAGCCTCATTCGGAAGTCGAGAAAATATCTTGAGTAACACTATACCAGTGGTATTTCTGTTCTGCCTTCCATTTCTGCCTATTAACATAGTTTGTTACAAAAAATGCCTAGTTTAATTCAACGTTTTTTCATGAAGTACTTTTGATGTTAATATGACATTGCTTTGCACGCAATTCGACATTTTAGATCTCAAGATTGATCGAGGGTTAAATAGGACACAAAAATTTCCATTTTACTATTAATTAATAGTCTTAAAATAACGTTTTAGAAAGTGATAAAAATAATGAGATTAAGAATCGAGATTTTATAAAGCGCCGTACCGTTTCGTTCAAACCGATTAAGTCAAATTCCTCAAACGTCGCTCGCTGTAATGTTGCACAACGCGGTCCAATCAACGCCAAGGAAATCCTAGTTGTTCCGGTTGAAATTTGCGATCACACACGAGTGACGCGGGTAATAGGGGGATATCTGCCGCAGCCCCCTGCAAACAACGGCACACGAAATAACACGTGGCTGCCAAATAACTATATTGCGATGCGGCGAGGGGGAGCAAAAATTACCTTGGGAAGTTACGCACGTGTGTAATGCCTGGTCTTCCTCAAATGTGCATGGTATAGGACTCGGATGTTATAGATAGACGCAGAAACGCTAAATTTAAATCCGCCCATTGGTAACGCGTACATAAGATAATAGAAAGGTTAGTAAAAATTGTGTCGATAGTATATACGCAAGGGAGAACGTATGAATATGTAGAGTACGAGCGCGCTGCACGATGGTTGCCTTACGCGCGATTGCGGCGGGTTAAAAATATGATGATGATGAATTTTAACTCCCGAAGGTCGACGGACTCTGTCCCACCCCCCAACGTATCAGTTCTCTTTGCGAGAGGAGCACGAATTACAATCTTTACATAGCTTCATTATTAATCTTCACATCTTTACATAACTTCATTTTTAATCTGTATATGGTCTTGTATCGCCTATTCTAATATTTTCTATTAGGATTTTTGTAGCAGAAAAGAGCTATTTAAACGCGGGTTATCTGAATCACTTATTGTTAGCTGCTTTACTAATTCTTCTCTCTTCTTTTGGCTTAGTAACGTTTGACCTAAATTGAAGGCATCGCGAGGTCATCAGAGATAACTGTGCCGTTTCCGTAGCACAGATTCGCAATTGTAGCCACATTTCTTCCCGGGCTAATAGATTTATCATTTCTTAACAGTCCGCGAATTTTAACCGACCGGAAATTGTTGTCGCCGTTGCAGACTTGGTTGTGAACTCGGCTGAAAAGGTGGAGGGCCCGGGGACGCGAGGAGCCAAGGAGTCGGTGAACGACTCGAAGGACGAAGACGGATCGGACGTCACTTCGACTCTGAGCGGCCTGCTCGCCGGTCTTCCGACCTTGGCGGGCCCCCAACGCCTCGCCAACTCCCTCAGGCAGAAATTCGCCAGCAATTCCGGTGAGTTGATTTCTTTTTCTTTTTTTTTCTTCACGCGCGATCTTCTTTCGTATATCGGGGAGGCTCGTTGCCGTGGTGGAGCCCGTCGATCGATCGCGTTGCGCCATTAACGAGAGTCACGGCGACGACGACGATTGACAGGCGCCATTTCGCAAACGCGCGAAAAGATACGCGAGGAGCCACGCGTTGTTCTGGATAGTCGCCTGAGGTCTCGGCTTAAATGTTAGACCGTGTGTTATTACAGTAATTTACGATCGACCGAAGCGTGCGTCCTTTTACTTTCGTAAAGAGTTCCTGACGGATCGGGATAACGACAGAATAAATAAATAATGAAGCTAAGATCCCCCAATATATCATCGTTATACAAAGTATTCGTTTCTCAAAGAAGTAAATCAGATCAGGTAGACTATTAACTTAGATTGCTAAAATATTGAGAAAAAGTTGGTAAGTGCATTTTTTATTAATTGTACCTGCCAATCCTTTCCATCAGTCCGCGAGATATTACTTTAGTTTCTTTCTGCGACCCTCAAGTCTTTCGAGAGAGAAAAACCTCCATTATTTCACGACACTATTAAAATATAATTTAAATCCGCCATTTTTCATCGCGCTTTTGCACTGTTTTCCTGGCAGTTCAAAAGAAAAGCGAGTAATTATAGAAGGCGGATTCAGAAGAATTAGATTAGTGAATTGCATTTGAAAGAAGAAAATACCTCGCAATTCTTTTGTTTTCGTGAAACATTTTAACTTTGATAAATGACCATAAATAAGATAATGCAAACTTGAATCAAATTTTTAAACACAATGATTAATTGAATCATTTCATGTTTATTTTTCTTATTTTCTAAGCAAAGAAACACCTCATTATTTACTGTTTATTTTACGTAATTGGTGATTGCTTCACAAACAACTTGACAAAAAACTTGACAATATCATCCACAATTACAATCGAGCTACTCCCTCGGCACTAATACTCGCGAAGTGATTAGCGACGACCCCGATGACAACATCTAGCACGTCACATCGACCCTCGCCTCTTGTTTTCTCGATGCTTTTTTTCGTGCTGTTTTTATCTCCGCCGTAATGCGATACGCGATACAGCAAGACTCGCTCAGGTACATAGAGTCGATCTCGCGGCGCCTTATCGTGGGGGAGCCTCCATCCGGTGTCATGTTCTCTTTCACGCGCGCGATGGGGGAAGCACAGCCTACGAAGAAAAACCGAGCCGAGTGCGGGCGTGCGTTTCCACAATGTGTTTCTTTCCCGCACGCAAGACAAGTAGTTCATGTCGACGTGTTCACGGTGTTCGTGGGGTTAAGAAGTTGGGGTCTGGGAGGGATTGGGTGATGGGTGGATGGGTGGATGGATGTCGTTTCGCGCTGACCACAGGCCGGGTCAGGGCTCCCCTATCTTCTCCTCGGTAACTCTTTCCCTCAGTCCCGAGTCGCTTCTCCGATTCCGCGTTCTCGCGAAGCGGTTTGCCGTCGCGTAGAAGCGCGGAAGCGTATTGTAGCGCGTGCACGTGCGCGCACGTGAAGTCAGTTTATTTTCGCGAGCTAATCGTTGCCAAATCGGTGATCTGTTGTAGGTTACCCCCGGCCCGGCCTGATGCGCGCCGCCCCAATCGCGACGATCTCCTCGTCACGCTCGCTTCCCGAGGTCGCACGACTGGTTGTGACCGCGGTTAGTTCCTTCCACTAAGACACACACAAAAAAAACCCGGAAGACGCCGGTCGCACCGCGGGCGACTACCTAGGAACCATGACGACGATACCGATACTCAACATGGAGTTCGGCGAGCTTAAGGAGATCATTTGGACGAAGCTACAGGAGCCCAAGTCTCAGCGCAAGCTGATCCTGGTCATCGTCTCCATAGCGCTGCTACTGGACAACATGCTGTACATGGTGATAGTACCGATCATACCCGATTACCTTAAATACATTGGCGCGTTCGGACCGGTCGAAGAAACGGTCAACACCACCGGCCCACCGGTCCATCATGGTCAGGATTCCGCCACGGGAGTGCTATTCGCGTCGAAAGCGATCGTGCAATTAATGGTGAACCCGTTCTCCGGCGCGCTGATCGATCGGATCGGCTATGACATCCCCATGATGATCGGTCTTTGCATCATGTTCCTCTCGACTAGCGTGTTTGCGTGCGGCAAGAGCTATGGCGTGCTGTTCTTCGCGAGGAGCTTGCAAGGCGTCGGCTCCGCGTTTGCCGATACCGCCGGCCTCGCTATGATCGCCGATCGCTTCACGGAGGAATCGGAACGCTCGAAGGCGCTCGGCATCGCCCTGGCGTTCATCAGTTTCGGCTGTCTGGTCGCGCCGCCGTTCGGAGGTGCTCTTTACCAGTTCGCTGGCAAGGAAGTGCCGTTCCTGATACTGGCGTTCGTCAGTCTAGCGGACGGCTTCATGTTATTGCTGGTGATGAAACCGATCAAGGAACAGTTGCGCGATCGCCACCTGCACGAGCACAAGTCGACAATACCGATCTGGCGGCTGTTGATAGACCCGTACATTGCCGTGTGCGCGGGCGCCCTGATGATGTCCAACGTCGCGCTCGCCTTCCTCGAGCCGACGATCTCGCTGTGGATGGAGGATACGATGACGCACGACAACTGGAAGATCGGTATGATCTGGTTGCCGGCCTTCTTCCCGCACGTGGTCGGCGTCGTGATCACCGTGAAGATGGCTAAGAAGTATCCGCAACATCAGTGGCTGATGGCGGCGGGCGGCCTCGCACTCGAAGGCCTCTGTTGCTTCATCGTACCGTTCTGCACCTCGTACCAGGTGCTGATGATACCGCTATGCGGCATCTGCTTCGGTATCGCGCTCATTGACACCGCGCTATTGCCCACGCTGGGCTACCTGGTGGACGTTAGGTACGTGTCGGTGTACGGCAGCATCTACGCGATCGCCGACATTTCGTACAGTGTGGCGTACGCGGTGGGTCCGATTATAGCCGGCGGCGTCGTCGAGGCGATCGGTTTCACCGCCCTGAACATCGGCATCGCCTTCTCGAATCTGCTTTACGCGCCGGTCCTCTACTACTTGCGTCACATCTACGACTTCAAGCCATTCCAGGACGAGGCGAACGTGCTGATGCAGGATCCACCTGACAAAGAATATCAGACATACGTGCTGCAGGAGCAGCGGCCAATCACCGGCGAGATCGGCAACCATCTGAACCAGACGCGCATGGAGACGGACATCGATCAGGGCTACGATCAGAACTACCAGACGGCAGGACAGGTCGGTTACGATCAGCGCGCCGGCGGTTACGGCGCACAGAACACGATGGGTTACAACCAGCCCGCTCACGAGCAACCGCCGGTCTATAATCAGCCGGCCAGCTACGGTCAACCTGGCGACTACGGCCAACAGAGGAATTACGCGGCCGAGCGCCAGGATCAGCGGGGTGCCCAGTCTGATGTGAATCCCTTCAGGAGGCCGGATCCGGCGGATCAGCGGCCGGCCGGGGACAGCAACCCCTTTAGGCAAGGGATGTACTAGAGCGACGGCCGCTCCCGAGTGTCGCCGTAGCGATCTAACTGATCGAGCGCGCGTCCCCTTCGCTCGAGAGTGTGTTCGAGAGTCTTCGTGACAGGCTTCCACTTATATTGGCAAGAGAGAATCGACATCGTCGCGAGGCACGACGGCTCGGCGGAACTCCCGGCAGCGACGGCGATCGGGACGCTCGATCAGGATCAGAGGGGGGGATCGCCGATCGCGCCGGCGTCCCGCCGGATCTCGATCGTACTCGGAGTATCGTCGGTGTTTATCGGGGATGGCAGAGGCAACGACTTCCAAAGTGATTCCCTCGAAGCTCTCGCGACGGATTCACATCCGCGTACGGTGAATCCTGACGGTCCTGGCATCCGCTCGAGGTTCCGCGCGTAGCTGGTAATACGAGTCGCGAGGAAACAGGGAAAAGGGAGATAGGAAACGTTGCTGGATACGCGACGTTGGAAACGCAAGATGAGAAAAGTGGAAGGAAAGCAGTCGGATAGGCACGCGAAAAGAACAGTGGCCGTCTTCGTCGGAAATAAGGACCTCAAAGGAAAACAAGTAGTCACAACATCGAAATAAAATTAGAGTGAGAAGACGGGGGATGTGTCGGTGCTATGGAGGAAGGAGAAAGGACTACGTCCATTATTCGGGATGCGAGAAGTCATTGCGCGAAGTGTAGAAGGATCGAAGGAAAGAGGGAGGATTCACGGCCGCGACGAAGGCTTCCGTCAGCAAGGACCTTCGCTCGCGGATTGCCGCTGGGCAAGTCTTGAGTTTTTAACGCTTTCGTTGAGAATCGTTCTATATTGCTGAACGGAAATATCATATCACTAATTAAGGCGTCAGAAATCTAGGAAGTAAGGCTTTAAGTTAAGTAGACGATTGTATAGGGGGGTTGTGACAAGGACGTTCGATTTGTCCCGCGAATCGCTCTGTATTGGCAAAGTACTCCTGTCCCTGTTTCAATTTTTAAATAAATTCCGTTACTAAAAATCGTCATAAACAATGGTATTAATGGTAAAAAATAGATTACGAGAATAGTTTTCGGTGATCTGTATCTGAGACTTTTTCGTGCGCGTCTACTCGAAAATCGTTACTTGTTACATATTTCATTGTTAATTAACAATTTTTCCAATGGTAGAAATAATCGTTATAAATGTTGATGGTACATAATAATTAATGCCGTTCTAATAAAGTTTTTTATTCCAGGTATTTTTCTACCTGAAAGCTTGATTTATATTATTTTTATACCTATTCCTCATCTTTAAAAAATACGGAAAATAAGTTATCTTTGCTATTTTAACAGAATCTAGAACGGTGTCTTTTGCAATATTACTAATATTAAGAAAGCAGATATCGCTATTATTGTTAGAATTCTGAAGAAATCGACTTCTCTGTTCTGTTAAATAATTAGAGACAAATTAGCCATAACTTTAATGACTTTAACATTTAATATTTAATATTTCAAGAAAGTGTTTTTCTCTAATTTTCTGTGATTTCTTTGTCTCAGTTTCATATTCTCTCACGCTAATCGAGTACTTTGCCGCAATAATGGAGCAATACCAGTACCAAAGCGCGAGCGCGTCAAAGTAAACATATCTGTATTTTTATGAGATTACTTTTCTAATTGTAGGGATATATTTCGTTCGAACCTTGTCGAGGGGTTTCGTTCACGCGGCAAACCGCGTGTGATATCTAGTCGTATCTAGACATGCATAATAATTTCTATATGTATGTAAATATATCAAAAATTTTATTATGTGTCGGAGTGACTTGGACGCAAGGTTTTGTGGTGACTATCGCGAATTGCTGTCAACGCAAGATGTGTTTCTATTTATTTCAGATATATTATTTATTCTACTTTATTTACTTATTACTTTAGTCTTTTGTTTTATTTGTTATTCTAGAAATATATTATTTACTTTGTTTCATGTATGAACCATTTCAACTATTTATATTACCCTTTGCTTTTTGCAGCAATACACAACATAATTATTTTCTTAAGCAAAGAGTGTGAAAAAAAACATAAGAACGAAACTCCTTTCTGGGATTATTTAGAAGAAGATTATTTAAATAAAGATTTGCTGATATCCGCCAAGTCTTACGGCCGAGGACACAGTACACATTCGTACCTACTCGTCAATATTAAGAAGCGTCGCGAGAAGCAAATAAATAAGTTGTTAATTAACTAGCACTATACACATTATACCGGCACGGCGATTATCGCCGGCGTGTTGGGCGCGTAAAGAAGAGGTTCCTCGATCGTCAGGGAATCCGCTTCGATCGTGTCGATCGGACTTCAGAACCACTCGCCCGTCGTCGCGCGGATCCTCGAGGATCGATTCGCGAGTGCTTTGAGTTAATTCAGTGCCTGAACTTCGCAGTTTTTATCCCCGTGGTCGCGAGATTCGTAGTACGAGCGAATAACTGTAAAGCTCTCTCCCCGTAAAAGATCCAAGCAAGTAACCCGACCTAACGTAACGTAGATACACTCTCTATTAGACCGCTATACATATGTACCTAAACATAGGCTACGCGTTTTTGTTTTATAGCCGAGGAAGAGAGAAGAGCGTGTTTTATCTCCGCAATGGCATTTCGTTTCTATGAGCTGGCCTCTAAAGTTAGGGATTTTATCGTAACGGCAACGTCTGGCCTGTTAATGGTTATCGTCGCGATTCCGCCGAATAAATTGACTGAAAATTTACGCAATAAGATCTCGAAATAATTAGACAAATATATTTTGTGCTTTTAACTCTCTAATATTAAAGTGTTACTTTTAGTTCAAATTCAATGATATATTCTCAATTTTGGTACTCTTTGACAAAAAAATTCTTTCTTTCATTCTTTGTTTTAAGAATTTATATTTAGGACGTATAATTGTACATTTTTTATTTTTTCGATTTAAAAAACTAGTGAAATCGAGCTATAATGTTAAAGATCATGTGATAATTATCGGCAAGACGTTGCGTCAGTTGCACTACGGTTATACATACACATTACGCATATATATATTATATATATCGTATACAAAATTATATTCGTAGCTTCTTCTGCTCTTGTAAATATATATTACGCGCGAAAGGGAGAGAAAAGGGAGAGCTTTTCTCTCCGCGCGGATACGTCGCGTATTGAGTGCCCCGGAACTGTTGTCACTTCTTTCCAATCACAAATTTTTTGATAATTATTTTCGTAATAAAAACTCAAGCTAAAATTCTGTTAAGATGAAACGTTTACTTAAAATTGGATTTCGTAGTATATCTTCAGTAGCGCAGCGCTTACTTCACTGAAATAATTCGCTCAATCTTCAACCCGCTTATATTTCGAAGCCACGATATCGAAGCAAGCATTGTTGTTCGTTTGGCCTCTAAGTCTTCGTGGTCTCCAACAGTGGCAATAGTCCCTGGTCACTCGGTTATCTTGCCTACTTGTATCATATCGTTCGTGAGTGTTGTGAACGCGACGGTGTGTACGTGAGTATAGAATCCTCTTTCTTCTGCGTCGGGACTGAAGGCCAGTGCTGGGCAAAGGTGTTATTGTCCTGACACTCGTAGGAATAGGACCTGGGGACCTTAAAAGCGAAATTGGAACGAGATAAGTTTGAATAAAGGAGAAGAGACACACGCGTTTCTCGCATTCCTCGAAAAGTTGTCGCGTGAGTGTCACTTCCTTAAAAACAAACAAGTGCATTAAAAAGTTTTTTTATATCAAACCAAAAATCTTTTATTGGAAACAAATTATTTTGTTCCTAGAAATCATTTCTTTTTCGAAAGAGGCAACACTGCTAGCTTCATTTTGCTTTTGAGATCCTCAGTTATTATATATACATATATATAATATGAAAAACTCGCTGTTATCGTACACATACATAAATTTTGTTAAGTTTCGACGATTATATGATGTATCATTCGTTATAATTATTAAGTCGGAGTGAAAATGGCGAGAATTTTCTCTATTGTGTACAGAGGATTCCTAAATTCCAATATCCCAAACATATTGATAACCTGTAGATAATTATCAAACAATTTGCGGTTAATTCGTTGCTTCTCCTATGCTTGGGAAAAAAATTCTAAATTAAGGAAACGGTCTTGAGTTCTCAAGATATATATTTAGCCTCCTAAACTGCTAATGTGTAAGTAGCTTCCTCGGTGACGTACGTCGTGCAAGACGAACGGAGCGCAAAGTGCGTTCTGCATATCGAAGCCTTGCTCAGCACTATCGGGAACGAACGCTTAAAGTGAAGACACACGGGCGCTAGTTTCCCAACGATATTTTTCTCACCTCGAAACCGAGTCTAATTCCCAAGTGTTGCGAGAAGGAGGACGGCGACGGGAGCAGTCCGTTACGACAGAACGTCGCAATATACGCGAACACATATCATAAGAAGGGGGAGGCAAAACGAGGAGAAATGGTCACCGGGATTATATGTATCTAATTATCCGTGCATAATGCATATTATCCGTGCGCGATGAAGAGGCGATCGTGCATCCCGAGGTTATCCATAAGCGTAGCGTAACTTAACTGCAATACATCCGCACTTTGCGCGTACATACATATACATAAAAAGACACGTACATGTATACACAACACACGGACACATAAAACAGATTCATACACTCAACAGATACATACATACACTCGTGATTCTATACGTATACGCAAAGACACATGTATGTATGTATATTTATTTGATGAAAAACCAAGTAATTCGAAATGCGTATGTAATTGAAATCCTATGACACTGTAATGTTGTTGAACCGGTTATTAAAGATGTCATTGTTACCGAAGAATACCACGTGTTGCACCTTCATGTTGCATGCCACGTCGATTCGCCTCAGTTTAAAGACTCTCGTCCGAATATTTATACAATTATATGAACACAAATGATCTCTTTGAATATTATTCCTTATGCTTTCGAGATTTTCATTGGAATAGTCGCTTCTTTCGAAAATGTCGATCCTCACAGATACCCAGACAGCACACAGATATCCGAAGGACATTCATAACACGTCCTTTAAGGATATTGAGGATATCTGTAGGCCATCCGTTTTACATCCTTCGGACATTCTATGGACATCCATGGTATATCCGTTTAAGAAATTGGTGGACGTGATATAAGCTATATCAATACATTTTGTTACATATAACCACCAAGAATATCAAGTATCTGCATTAACTTTATAACTGAACAAAATTGTATTGTCAAAATACATCTCATTTACTTTCACACCTTGGAGCCCAATTTTAGGGACTCGTCTTCAAAAAACCATTTCGTTAAAACATGGGTAAAGACTTTTGTAATGCTGTCTTTTATTCAATCTTGTATGGTTTTTTACGTACGAGAAATATGAGAACTCCGCGTCCATCTGGTGGTGGTGCCGCGTACTGCTCGCGGATGTAATGGATAGTATATGGACATACAAACTTGTTCATTTTGGGATATTCCTATATATCCACAAATGTATATTCTATGGATATCTTTATAAGGTCCATGGACATCCCGACAAGAAATGGACACAAAACGGATGTCCATGGATATCCTGTGCTGTCTGGATATTTCTTTCACTTTAAAGCGTAATAGTAAGTAAAAATATTTCAATAAGATATGGGATCTTCATGACACGTGATCGGACAGAGGAAAGGGGATGCAAATGTCAAGCTTTTATAAATCCATCTTCACTCAGGTATCAGGATTACAATAGGATCCCTTATCCTCTTCGTTCGCTCACTCGAGAGCGGAGCAACGGCAGCCGATTCATATTGGTATCGCATACCGCGGGATGCTGCAAAGGGTTGATTGGCGAGGAGGAAGCGGAGGGGGCGAGGAAAGGGCTTAAGCCTTTAAGAACGTTGTCGTGCGGCACGCGCCGCGCGGGATTCCGGGTCTAATGAAAAAGCGAGCGCAGAAAAGCGAGCGAGAGGAGCGAGGCATTCACGGGATGTCTGCGGGGCCCTAGTGTCACCGTAACCCCATCAAAGTGTAATAATATTTATATTAGGGTGCAGCCCGGAGAGGAGGGTAGGGCACGCCGCGCGTGGGGCTGGGGCGAGCGAGATGCTTCGGGGGGTGTCCCCCACATCGCGGCTGTAACGGGTGTCTCCTGGTAACGACCGGCCCGCGGCTCGTTCGCTCCGCAGATATCGATCGTGGCCTCGTTAACGAGCACGCCGCATCGATAACGCCGCCGTTCCCCCGCGTCGTATCGATTAATCAAACGAGATATACACACGAATAACGGCGTTTTCGTAGCGCCGCGCGTTTTTCGCGCCGTGCAAACAAAGCTCGGATCACGATTACGTGAATTCTTGTAGCGTAATCCGGGGACACGAGTTGCGGCAGTTTCGATAGGAGTGTAATGATTTTATTGGTTTACTTTTCGTCATTGTGAAAGAAACTGATTTACATTTTGCGCGTTGATGTGTACTCATGGTAAAGGGCGCGTTCGCCACTGTCGATAACGTCCTTCGCCAAAAAAATTAAACGAGCTTTCCTTTAAAAAAACGTGAATTTTCAACCTGTGAACGATTAAACGAGGAGAGGTTTTGGTAAATTGATTGGACTAATTTAAAAAAATTTTTATTTTGACAGAAACTTAACAAAAAGCTGGTTATCAAATGTTTACCAAACAAAAAATGTAAAACCAATATTTTAATTTTGGAATTATATAAAAGAGATGAAAAGAGAGAAATGTAGGGTCCTATTATATTTAGAGATAAAAGCGCAGAGAAAAAAATTATTTCAGTTTTCCGTAAAAGACATACAAACGTGAATCAGATATGCTTATTTCTGAATACCTTGTACAAACAAAGGCATGATAATGCAACGAATTATTTTCTAACTTATGTCTAATATAAGCATAACAATATACTTCAGAACCGTTTTAGCTTCTCGCTATGATAACGTTCGTTGTGCGATATTTTGCGATGGTTATATAAGTCACGTATATAGATATACTTCAGTCGCATATAATCGTCTTCTCAGATCTTTACGTGTCCCAGATCGCAAGGTTGTCCTAGATTAAAGTTGACGCGTTGGCGAGCGGTTTTAAGACGCGAATATCGATTCGCTTCTGTTCTCGCTACCTATAGAGATGTCTTGTATTTTTGGTATATTCGCGAAAAATGGGGGTGACGTTTTCATCAAACTTTTGGCTCCGTGCTTTTTTTAGTAAATATTTCTGCAGCGTTGAACTTTTCGCCGTTTAAAGTTTGACCTAGATTCCTCCGTCTTGGGTATGCCTTCAGTGGTTCCAGCGAATGGATAACATCGTCCTTTCGGAGACTTCAACAAGGTCTTCGAGGACTTCAACGAATCGTGACAGTTTGAACTTTGGAAAATACGTGTTATGAGACACCTCATAAACGAGAATAAATAATAAATATAAAAGTACGATACATCTTTGAAAGAAAATTTGAAAGGACATCTAAAAGCATCTCATATTTATTTTATTTTATTTACAGTAGCGATCTCTGTGGCGCGCGATTCCAAAAAATTCAATTGCAAAAATGATACATCCAAAGAAACATTTATTTATGCAAAAAAAACTTATCAAAAAATGTATTTTTCTTTCATTCTTAGATATATCATTCACAGAAAGAATAGTTTTGCTGAAGTATCTAAGAATTTAGCCAGATACAAATCTAAAAATAATTTTGTTGGATCATCAAAATAATTATGTAGGAAGTTGGTTGCTAGAACGTCAAACGTTTTTGCAGCATTATCATTATGCTTGAACGTCCTACATAATTATTTTGATGATCCAACAAAATTATTTTCAGATCTGTATCTGGCTATATTTTTAGATACTTCAGCAAAACCGTTTTCTTCGTGCTCGCTCGAAATTTTACGTCAGCTCTTCTCGAATCAAATCACAGATGTATTAGTAGGCCGTCGTATATCTAATTTACTTTGAGGTAATCAGTCGAATCGTGTCGCCGAATGCAGATTTGACAATTATTCGAGTTTGTCAGTAGGAATTCCGCCAAGAATATCTCAGGGACGGCTCCAAAGCGGCAAACGAGCCGACAAATTGGATTTGCAGGACGCTGGACGTTAACGTCGGGAGGTGCGCTGCCGGGATAAGGTGGTCCACGAACTCGATTAGGTTTCTGGCGCCTCCCCGTCCCTGCCCTTCGCTTCTTATCCGGACCTCGCGACCCTTCGAGATTGGCCAGGCACGATTAATTGACGGTAGTCCCTTTGAGACTTCTCGACGAGATTCGAAACGACAGCTACGAATTCCAGGAGGGTGCGAAGAAAGGCATAAGGGTGTACGCACTCGACGTGGATCCGTGTCGGGTGTCAGTGCTTTAAGATTAAGTCATTTAGCTTAACTTGTTGATCGCGAGTTTACATTACGCCGTCTTGGAATGCATCGAGAAATCAAAGTAGAGTCTTACTGCGGTGTAATTAAGATGCTACATAATTAAAATGAGAATATCGCGAATTCTGAACGAATTTTTGATAGAATTATAACTCTTATTACAAAAGATCACAGTTACAAAGATATGTCAGGAGCTTACTTAACCTGGAGACTATAATGTTCATTTCCACCAAAGTAGATTAATTTTAATCTCGGTTTAACTTACTCTTTATCTTTTTCTAATTCTTAGGACTAAAAAAAGATAAAGAGTAAGTTAAACCGAGATTAAAATTAATCTACACTGATGGAAATGAACATAAGTGTCGGTAAAAAGTTTCAACAGAGTTGAACCTTCAAACACCTTCTAATGTTTCTCAAATTATTTATGCTATTGCTATTGATGTGCGAATAGATTATCCTGCTGTTGAAATGTTTCAATCAGTTTACTAAGATTTATTTCATTTGTCTATCTTGTATAATTATGCCGGATGGCAAAAGCGGAGATACTATGACATAATCGTGTTACACGTTCATCGATTATGATACGGCCGTCATTACGTACCTCCCCCGGGTATAAACCCATTCATCATGACGATATGCGCTCCTATCGTTAGTGACCGACTGCTAATGCTTGCTAATTAATGATCCCACGGCGACCGCCGTGGTCGAAATTCAGGACGGGATCTAGAATGAGAACTTGGCGGCCATTTGTCTTCGGCCGGAGCTACGTATGGGAAATGAAAGTGAAGCTATGTATATGATGTCATCGTATCGCGTTCAAACCGTAAAGACAGCAACGATCTCGAGAGGAAGAGAGGGAAAGACAGAGAAGAGAGAAAAGAGAAAAAGAAGAGAACGAATTATCAGAATATTATTTACTATATGACAAGATTGAATGAAACGTTCTATCAAATAATAAACTATATAATTTACTTTAATCAAAACATCTTTATTTGCTCGTCTTGTGGCCGTTAATTTTTTCATATTGCTTAGCATATAACTAACCTGAATAATCTATGATTATTTATTATATTTATTTTAAATTAAAATTCCATAAATAAGAGTTATAGTCATTACGATATATATTACAGCCATTAAAAAACACTCCTGACATAATTACTAATTATTAATGAAATATCTGAAATTAAATTTATAGTAAAGTATAATTAGGAAATAGGGCAAGTTCTCTATTCAGACCAAGTGACATTTAACATTCCTAGAACGCGACCTATATACGCAATAGGCTAATCTGGGAAACAAGCGCGATATTTCGCAAGAGCACGTGTTGGAATCAGAGATTCAATTTAGAACTATGGAAGGTACCTCTTCACCTGCGAAACCTGAAGGATTCTCGCCAATCGCCAATCAGTCAGGAACGAAAAAAAAACTAGAGAGAATAGAGAGAAAAAAGACGAGTCACGAGTTGCATTCACGGGTGGCAAAAGAAACATTGATTGAACGCGGAGGGTGCTACGCCGGTGTTGTCGAGGACCGATGAGGCGAATAATCGGATTTAGGGATTATCGGCTCTCCTTCGTACCGGACCACAACCGTCGTTGCCGGTACCGTCATCGATTTCGGAAGTCATTAGCGAGACAAACGAGACATCGGTGTCACAGTCATCGACACCGAAAACCATCGATACGTCATGAATTTATCTGGATAGGTATCTTCGTCGAATGGAGGGATTACAATGGCATTTAAAGTGACCTGTGATATTTCGTTACATTTTGCAATATGAATTTTTTAAACATCTTTTAGCAATGTACGAGAAACAAGATGTAATATCTCTATTGAAAACTCTGCATGTTTTCTTGTCAAATTAATTATAATCAATTTCTAAAGACCCAGTTTCGAGATACGAATCGATAAAAAGCTTTTTCCGAGTTAAGAGCTTCAGAAACATAGACTTCAGAAACATAGAAACATAGAGATTCAGAAATAGGAAAATTTTGGATAAATCTACAGATGAGAGGATCGTCTCGGTTCAACGCACCATAAAACCGTAAGGGCAAAGGCTCATTGCTAACGGCATTTCCGGTAGCAGCCTACAGGACACGCTTTTACGCGCGTTTTACGCCGGATCCTTTTATCACGGCGATAAATTTCCTTCGGCACGCCTCGCATGCACCCTCGCCGAGAGTCCCATCGAACCCTGGATAACCCCATCGAGCGGTACGTCGAATCGGTATCTGCGGCTCCTCGCACACCCGGGAAAAATCCCAGATAGGGATGCCGCGCGGTGCGGCCGATAATAACGCTAGTTTATCGCATGATTTATCAAGCGCGATCGTATCGGTCGGCGCTCTCGGAAACATTGGGGATGGCAAAGGGGGCCGGGGGAGCACCGCTGTGACAAATTGTCGGTCCACGGGAAGGGTGAGAGAAAGAGACACGTCGGTCTACGCCTACATCTGTTTCCGCGCTAATACCTTGTATAACTCTTACGGGGCCGACGACTTGGGGGACCGCCACGAGCGGGGGAGCGCAGTCCGGAAGCGGGAAAGGGAGAGCGCACGGAAGAAAGAGAGAGAACGGACCGCTCTTGTGTCGTCTACATCCCGAAGATATATCGCGACCGACGTGTCCCTCCGCGAGTTTTCGCGCCCGGCGAAAACATAAATAATGCATCTCGCTTCCGTCGGTGTCACGGACCTTTGCGCGAGACCGCGAATTTGGACGGTCGGCACGTCGATTTTTTTCCCTGGACATCCATCATCGCAGGATCCGCGCGGAGATGACCGACGTCGCGCGCGGATCCCTTCCTTTAAGCCCGTATCAGACTATACGCATTGGAGATCGATTGCTAATTAAAGATTAGAATTCGACTAATCAAAACGA